>OMLI01083214.1:0-13219 GCA_900302605.1 Rondeletia loricata | reverse complement strand
CTGTGATGTTTGCGTGTGTCTTGTGTCGTGTGTGTGTGTGTGTGTGTGTGTGTGGACACATGCACATTAATTTGAAACCCACCAAGACATTAAACATATCTGTGTATGAAGTGTATCACATTTTGTTCTGCCTTTTTAAATTGGTGAAAGTAGGCCAAAAAGGTTCCACATTTATGTTTTGATTTTCAAATGATCATTGGGATTTTAAAATATATTTGCAAAAGAAAAACGAGTGGCTGTTATTGCCATCTGTGAATTGGAGTCACTCAAAAAAATCTAAAAGCCTTTATTTGGGCATGGCAAGATTAAAACCAACCAACATTTAATAACCAAAGACTGCACATACCAATCCTACAAATAAGACCCAAGCAGTGCTTCTGTCTGTCTCCCTATTCTTTATTGTGAATATGTTAATGTATTTAAAAATTACTTCTTGAGGAGAGTGAAAATGAAATTGTCAGAGAAGCTACACAACAGCAGCTTTTCAATGTGAGTGCACTGGGCCCTCATATCTGCTTTGACTGATAGTGTCCTGGAATCTCCCACAGTTGGAATTTTTATCGGTGACCTTACCAGAGGTCATAGATCAAATCTGAGCTGTTAAAGAGCATTTATTTTAGGTAAAAAGACGAGGGACTGTGGGAAAAGTTTAACTTTTAGCCTAACTGCTCCACCGGCCACTGTGTTCACAAGGCAGAATTGTAAGTAGGCCCGAATCAAAAATAATCATCTTTTCAGTAACGCCAAATTCATGCACCTTAAGAGATGGTTACATTTTTATGTTCACATAAATTGATTAGCGTTGAGAGCGGGTGTGGAGGGAAATGGGTAGTCTTCTATTAAACATCTGTAGTGGGTTAGGGTTACTTGATAACCACATTGAAAACCACACTCCCACTACAGCTGGGCAAGTTAATATCATGATAATCATAAGAGATTATTTAGATATTGATATATAACAATATCTGCTAACATGCAAAATCACATGTTAAATAGTCAAATTGATGTTCATCGCATTGAACTGCATGGTAATATAAAGTATGATCAAATTCGGGAATAAAATAATATTCCCGAATTTTTTTCGGATCTCATTTTGTGAGAGACGTTAACTAGTATTTGCTTTTTATCATTAATTTACACAATAGAATTGTATATCACGATAACTTGAAATCATTATTTAATCACATTAGGATTCTGTTGAAAGATGATAGCCCTGCTCCCACCCATGTGTTTCCTCTAACCTACAAATTAGGTTTCTATGTAGGTGTGCTTCCAAAATAGCACAAGGTACATCAGACTCTGTGTGTTGGTAAGTAGGTCTTGAAATTGTGGCTCACTTCCAATATGCGAGTGCTGGAATTTCAGAAAAACAATACACATTTATTGCCGATTTGCATAGTGAGTGCTATTTTATCAGAGTTTCCATGTTGTGCAGGTAGTTCTGCCATTCCTCTCTGCCCTGACACTCAAGGTTTTAACAAGATCTCCCTTTTGGACAGCGGTGACTAGTAACATTCCAGACCCCGGTGCTTTAGAAAATCTGTTTCTTCTTCTGACATCCACTGTGGCAAAAGGTTGTTTTACTCTTCAGCTCAGTGCTTTTAACCCTTCTTTATAGCATTACACATCTGGAATGGTTGGAGTAAATCGGACACTACAGTAAAGCAGGACAGGCGTGCATCTGTTGTCCAGATGAAGTGCCTGCTGATAGCCAGTGAGAGCGCTGAGATTCTCTTCCACTGGACTGACCCAGAATTTCAGCAGAACATCCAGCAGCAGTATGGGGCGTCCCAAGAGGAGGGCCAGAGGGTAAGGAGGACGAATATAACATTCAACAGATACTGTACATGTGGATTTTAATCAGTCTCTTCTCAGATCATTCTTACATAAGTCAAATGGATTGTTAGCCCACTCGGTTTGCAATCACAGTCAAATCTGTGAATCCTAATCTATAACTCCAAATCCCACTTTTCTTTGTGCTATTTGTGTGGTCAGCTTCCAGCCTTTGAGGACAGCATCAACACTCTGTTTGCTCCCATCATCATCTCCTGCAGTACCATGGTGGACAGGCTGGCTGACAGCTACGCCTGCTTCACCACAGAAAACAACCACACCTACGCACTACACCAGGTAACACATGCCCTCCAAAATGCACAAACAGCCGTCTCCGCCCCTTCACGTATCCGCGGATTAGCTCTGTTCATGCTAGAAAAGTCGTTTGTCGTGACACATGTCCATAGTGAAACTCCAAGCAAAAAGATGAGATGGGTCGTATTGAGAGAAAAAAAGACACACACACACACACACACCAGGTTTACCGTACAACCCCATGACCCTATCCCTATGGAAATGCCGGTGCTCTATAAAGCAGATACAAACACAGTTGAACTACTCCTCAACAGAACAGTAATAGCATTGTGATCTAAATGCAAGCCTCTTTTACAGTGAAGCTCCATTTTCCTCATGTGAGTCTTGTTAAGGACTCAAACCAGGCTTTGTCCTTCTGCACCGCATGATACGCTGATGTTTCAGGTCCATTCAGTTTGAACAGCCGACTTCCATTTTGCTTTTCATGTCTTTCTCACGCACTTATTTCATCCTTTAGAGCACATAGAGAGCAGGATTGAAAAATGGGGGGGAAGAGGAATCTCAACAATAAAACGTTTGATATTGACGTACTCTTTTTTTTTTTCTTGCAGTACAGTCATTCTCATTTTATTTGCCGTTTTACTCGTGCACTTGGGTAGATCAAAACTAATCGGGGCATTTTGTGTCCATCCCAGTTTGATGAGTGTCTGTACATTGCTGTGAATGGAGATGGTGAGGAGGGAGAGGATGATCTGAGGAGGAAGATCTATGTGATGAAGAAGATGATCGAGGTCCTCTTTGGCATGGTCACCCTCAGCAGTAACCTCCTCAGGAAAGAGTATGTACATTTTCCCTGTGTGTGTGCTTGATATCAGTTAAATTGAATGTGGTATCTGATGGCTGTTAAGAGTCCCAATGAACTGTGTTGCTTGTCACCAGACTGCGTCCTCAGGACACGGAGCAGAGAGCAAGGCTGTGGAAACATCTCCAGAGCCTGCTGGAGACCTACAGCCACCTCCGTGAGAACGACCAGAGCTTCTTAGTGGAGGTACAGTACTGCTGTATAAGGCAGTGGGTAAGGGATGCCTGTTATTGTGCATGCAAAGAGTGGTGAACTCTCATACCAAGTGAATCTTTCTGTTTCTTTTTAATTATTTGAGAAAGCCTAAAAACACATCAGAAATACCTTTCATATTCTGTGTATTATCCTCGCCCATAGGTTGAAAATGAGTGGTGAAGTCCTTTATCTTCAGCGCTCCAGTAAGATGGACAAGCTCCATCCAACCAGCTCATGGTTCTTTCTTAACCATGTAGAAAATGTCCAACAAATGTCGGCTCAGCTGCGCCTTGAAGATCTTACATATTGACGTTAAAGTTGATATTCTACAAAAGTAGACATGCTCCCAAATTTTTAAGAATTGTTGGGTAGTTTTCCCAAACAGAAAAATATTTTTAGGATTTTAGGAAAATGCCTTTAATTTGGGTGGAATTCCCCTTTAAGAGGCCAACATTTCAGACCATATTACGATCAGTCAAAATAATTTCATCACTTTCTTTGAGTTCCTTCTTTCATAGCCTGCCATGAATCTGCCATGCCAACTTTCCTACAATCCTCCATCCTCATTCCAATGTTCTTCAGACACTCGCCAATTAATACTTTAATACATTTGAAACTCCAGTGTGTACATGTGCTGTGGCAAGCAGGGGCGGAGCTTGCCTTTCATGTATATGGGTGCAAGCTAAAGTTGTGATCTCTGTCTGTTATAGGACTAAAAGGGCACAAATAATAACTTATCAGCATACTGAAATTACAGTTAAAATTCACAACTATTATGCTAGAGAAAATGCAGTGCCAATTCCCAGGGACCTGTCAAAACAACATAAAGGTTAATGAGTGAATTTGCGATGGATAATAGCCTAGTCGATGATTGTTCATTATATGCTTATTTACCTTATGAGTCATTTTGAACAATATTACTACATTCCAAGGGGTTCTCTGCATTGTTGGCCATGGGTGCCAGGCACCCACGGCACCCATTCATATTCCACTTATGGTGGCAAGTATACTTTATCTTCAGCGCTCAAGTAGGATGGACAAGATGGTGAAATCATCATCATCCACACCTCTGCATCTCTTCTCTCTCCCTCCCTCCTCTCCCTCTCGCAGGCGGTGGAGAGACTGATCCACCCCACGCTGTGTGAGCAGTGCATCGAGTTTCTGGAGCGCCGCTTGGTGCAGCAGCTCAACAGCAGTGTAGAGCGGGCAGGGGAGGAGGTGCAGCATGCCTTCATTCTGGTGCACACCAAACTGCTTGCCTTCTACTCCTGGTACGGTCAATATAGATGTTTCCATAAACCTTTTACTTTTGTTCCAGAAATCATGTTGACTGCTTGCGCTCTTTACTTTGCTTCCATGCTTTGCACATCCACTTCTCATTTATAACTTGTAAGTCATTGAATAGGTTTTTTTAATTCATTGAAGATAAAAAAAAAAAATTGTGTTCCTTCTCTTTCTTCCTCCCTTTCTCCACTGCCTCCAGTCGCTGCGCTAGCACGCTCGCCACCTCAGACCTCCTGGCCCTCATCATCATGGCACAGAATATGTATCCTAGTAACATAGACCAGGACGACCCAGGCCCCGAGGTAGGAGTTGCTGACGGTCACTCTCAGAGCACCACGGGACAATGTTAATTGCCTCGTACATTCTCTGATCGTCTCTGTGCATGTTGCATGTGTGTTTGTTGAGGATGTGGAGAGTACATCCGGTTCCGGTCCTGAAATCTTCTACACCCCAGAGCCCTCCCCTACAGACAGAGACGGAGACTCAAGCGGTTCAGGTAGGTTGTGTAAAGTGTGTGCGTGTGTATTTGGTTATTCCTGTTTGTATATTGCTGTACCAACGCAAACGTCAGTAATGGCTTTTTGTGTGTTTTAATAGTCCAAGGTCATGACTACACTTATATCCAAAATATCCTCATAAATGTTATTAAACGATCTTCTTATAGTTTCTGTACCAACCACGCTGAAGTAACTTAGTCATGTAGTTACTGCTGTTTGGGTTTGTATGCCAGTATAGCTGTGTTTCATTGACTTGCCTTGTGTGTCACCAGACAAGCCAGGCAGAGGTGGTACTCCTGTGTTTGAGTTTGTGGACCCAGACATACAGGTAAGAGTGTGATTCAGTGTCTATCCTCAATAGTTGGTGTTGATGTATGATCTAAAATACTTTACAAGAAAAGAAGCACTTGTCTTTGCCCGGCATAAGACCTCAGTGTTGGACGTAATATGTCTTCAGATGGCAGAGGACAGCTTGCAGACTCTGGAGGTTCCACCCCCTGACCCTTCAACCCCACGCAGAGTCTTCTTAGAGGTCTCACTCAAGGAGGGCCTTTATCCCATGATGCCTCACTCCATGTACTGTCTACCGCTGTGGCCTGGGATCAGTCTAGTGCTGCTCACTAAGGTTTGTGGATAACATCAGGCACCCGCATGTGTACTTACTCGCTCACTCACGTGCGTACACACACACACGCACACTATTTCCTCTCTCCCTCACTTTCTCAATCTCAACTTGTTATTGTTTTACAGCCAGTAGGGGGCACACTTATATCATCTGTAATCATGCCATTATTCAATGTCATCATTGAAGAGAAACAGTCATCAAGTACCATTTTATACAATGTTCATAGTATCTAAACACAATCTCACTTCTCTTGTTTAACCACCCCGCCATCTTTCTCTCTCTGTCTCTGTCAGATTCCCAACAGTGGAGTGGCCATGTCAGTGTATGTGTTCCTGGAGGCCTTTGCCAAGCTGGAGAAGCGTTTAAGTGAAGGCCAGGAGGGTTCTGCTGCCACTAGAGGCCAGCTTCCTATCCATGACCTCCGCAGCAAACTGGATAGGTTCATCAAAGCCATGGGCTCCAGTGACATACAAGTATGTGTGTGTATGTGTATATTTATATTGTCCATAAAGTGCTTCACTCGATGCATTACATTACATTATGGCATTTAGCAGACGCTTTTATCCAAAGAGACTTACAGTAAGTACATCATCATATCCTATACAAACTACATCATCTTATACAAACTACATCCTATACATACTACATCATCCTATACATACTACATCATATTACACACAAACACACACACCTATGGGCAATTTAGAGTCTTCAGTTCACCTGACCTGCATGTCTTCCTAGTATCTTCCTAGGAAATGCATTTTTTGTAGTAAAGTGTTTTCTTTACCATCATCTTAACTTAAAACAGGACTGAAGATCCAATGAAAGAGAGGTACCCTATCTAAATGAGCCCCCGCCCACCCAAAAAGTGCTCTGTGTGTATGTGTGTTTATGTGTGTTATTGAAATGCAAGTGGTCGATGAACATTTATTTTCAATTTTACCCAGTGGACCTTCAGAGAAAATATGCTTTTGTTCCTCTCTTTTCCCTCTAGTCCTCTCAGTTGCAGAATGTATGGACAGAGTTCAAGAACCGTGCCTTCACCAGAGGAGGACCTGGATTCAACAAAGAGTAAGTCTGCCACTGCCCTCTACTGGCCAGGGTGGTTCATGGCAAATCTGTTGGGTGACCCTTTGAATGTACATGCGTTTGTTTTAGGCTGATCCCATGGTGTAAGAGTATGAAGACCCAGCTGTGTGGCCTGTACAAACAGTGTTTCCTCACTGAGAACTCTGGACCAGCAGACGTTCCCCAGCGTCTCTCCCCCAGCCTACAGGAACGAGCTCAGACCATGGTGCAGTGTGTATCAGGCCGCTTAACTTTCCTATTGCACCTTGTGTTTTTGTTCTTAACTTATAACACTTCTTACATTGTTGCATAAGACTGTCGTGGCAAAAATATGTCAGTCTTCATCACTCTTCATTCACCTATTGCAACCTCTGCAAGACAATCCACATTGTTCCTCATTGTCTGTCTGTGGGTCTTCTTTCTCCCTCTGTCTCTGTCAAACTGTCTCTCTCTCTCTCTCTCTCTCTCTCTCTCTCTCTCTCTCTCTCAGGGAGAAGCTGATGGACTGGAAGGACTTCTTGTTGGTGAAGAGCAAGAGGAACATCACCATGGTGTCATATCCTGTCAGCTCAATAATCCTGCTCCATGGGATGCCTTGTTAGGGTCCGATCTCTTTAGATAGCAGGGGACAGCGGATATACACCCAGTTATAGCTTAGGGTGCTTCACTCAAAATTACTTTATAAATATTGTATCTTAATATAGTTCCTCCAGTGCTCTTCTGTAAGAGTTCCATAATTTAGGGGGTTCAAAAAAATACGGTGCATGATATAGGCACAGATAAAGGCTGTTTCGTTGATTAGGCCTAGAACTGATCTTGAAAGCTTAAAACATTGTTATCCTGAGTGTATTGAACTTGACCTAGTTACTCTCACTTACCTGGAGGATTTCCCAGGCCTCATCCATTTTATCTGTGTGGACCGATCCACTGGCCAAATGATCGCCCCGTCGCTCAACATTACAGAACGCACCACCTCTGAGCTGGGGAAGGGGCCCCTGGCACACTTCATCAAAAGCAAGGTCAAGCATAGCCAAAGTGCTCATCTTAGAACCATTCAGCGTTGTCTTAAATGGCTGGTTGATGGATAAGAGCCCTGCAAAAAATGTCCAACTTAACAGGCCATTTCATCGAGTATTGAGCATTAAATATTTATTTTTCTTAAAACAAGTGGGGAAATCTGCCAGTGGGGTGAGGTAACTCCATTTGCTTCCAGTGCAAAGGAACTTGTTTCAAGACTTTTCTTGAATCGAGTGACATTATCTTGATACTAGTGGTGTGATCTGTCTTATCACAACATATTGTCACTTGTTTCTATAAAATTCTTGAAACAAGTGAAACTGCTTTGAAAATAAGTGAAGTTATCTCACCCCATTGGCAGAGTTAAAACAAATAAGATTTTAAGACTGAATACAGACTACATGAGTGGTTTAGATGGAAATTTTTTGCAGTAAAGCTTGCTCTTTGCAGTAACCAGGCATTTGCATTGTTGGTTTTCTATGCTGCATTGACAGTTTTGTCCATCTGCAATATCTGTCTTATTCTGGATTCCTCTGTATTGTGCTGTACCAAAGGTCTGGGGTCTAGTCAGTACAACACGGCGCTATCTCCAGAAGGGTTACTCCACAGTCACATTGCGAGATGGAGACTTCTACTTCTGCTACTTCCTCTGGTTTGAAAATGAAACTGTAAGTTACTGACATGTAATGTTTTAGTATTCGGTCATAAAGTCTCAGTTTAGTACCCTGGAATGGTGTTCACATCAAGAGCACCGCATCATATGACGGTGTTGTTCTGATCAATCAGGGCTATAAGTTGGAGGCAGTGGACCTGCCCATCCTACCTGATGACTCCGCCCCCATCGGTACGCTTGCCTGGGACTACTACAGGTAAACAACTGCGCCTTGCAAAAATAGATGTAATTAATCCAAAAGAGAGCGTTGCAGATGATACAAAGTGATGTGTCCTGCAGGAAGCTGATGCGGTACTACAGTAAGAATCACAAGGGCGAGGTGGTGAAGTGCTATGAGCTGCTGACAGTTCACCTGGGGGTCATCCCTACTGAGTACATCCTGCAGCACTGCAGACAGCTGGCCAGCAAGCTGTGGGAACCTTCCCGCAATCCACTGCTGTAGACACATCCACACACTTGGACTGAGCCGCGGTGGCCAAGGCACATATTTGTTGCATTGGCAAGAAAAAAAAAATTTGAGAGATTTTATATTGTCCCAAGTTAAAATGCCTAATGATGTCTCTTACAGTACAGTTATGTACATACAGTATATGTATTCCATGTTTCCATACTTATCACAGTATATTAGGTTATAAATCCATGTTAACTTGACCTAAAGTGAGTTTATGATTAGCACTTTTCGAAGCCTTTTCTCTAACACCTTTCTTGACAGTATCACTCTTTAATGTTTTGTAAATTGTAATATATTTTTGAATTGTTGGGTTTCCTATTTATTAGTAATATATGGATTTGAAGCTGCTTAAAAATAGAGTATTTTCCTTTTTTTTTTCACTTTGTCCACTGACAGTCTCCGTTCTTTTTATAAATGTTGTCATGCAGCTCCTATTACTAATACTGCCGGTACATTTATTCACTACTGCTACTCCTGGTGTCACTACTAGTGCCACTTTACCACTCATCTGTTTTGTTGCAGCATGTTCATTTTGATGAGGTGAAACATGCAATAATAATTATGTCTCTCAATGTTGATTTGCATTTCAAGCATGTATCTTTTTTTTTGTAAACAAAAAAAGTATAAAAAGTATCACATTCAGTTGTTTATTGATTCATTGTCAACAGAAAATTAAAACAGCACTGCTTTGAACCATTGACCATTGTGTTCATTTGACCAAACCCAGCCAGTCACCCTCACTGAGATGTTCCTGTGTACATATGTGTGATGGTATAGATTATTCACCAATATGACAATTACTGTACTTGAGTGAACAGCTGGTGATGTAATGAGCTGCTCAATGAATTCAGAGAAGGAAGGCTTACGTTGGCCTCTCTTCAAACATGAGCTTGTCTACTCGTGTCGTTTAATTTGCTCATTCATAACCCCGTGTGCAGACTGCGTGCATTTTAAAGGTCAGCCAGTGCTGTATGGGATTCTTCCAGCAGGATACTGGGGGTCCCCTCATACAGGCTCACAGTGAGAGGGAGGAGTTCATTCTGCACTGCTGACTCACAGCGCTCCTGTGAGGTCAGTCACAGCTCCTGCAGCCACCAGATCCCTCAAGAAGAGTTTCTCAGCACTGATGTCATGCACCACCTGGACAATGGTAATCAATACAGGAAGCCATGAGACAATCATTGGAACCAGTACATGAGGTTGATGCCCCAACTTAAAGCTATGCACCACCATGTTATTTGTTGTGAGTTCCACTGAGCTGAAACGGTGACCTAACCTAAACTTACTTGAGCCTTCATGGCGTCCATGCGTATGGTCTCGTAGTAGTGAAGCCTGGCCTCTGGGTGCTGCATATCGTACCCAAACCCAGCCAGGCTCACCTGGTCACACAATTGCAAAGCCGTCACCACAGCACTGGCACCTAGCGTCGGCACCATCAACTTGGGGAGAGAAAATGCTCTGTTATCTATCTATTTCTACAACCAGTATAAACACCACACCACCCGTTCAGCAGAGGAGATGTGAAGAGTTTTGCGCCAAAATGAGATGTCACAATTGCACAAAGATGTACAAATTATGGTACTTTTTAAAGGGTAATGGGTAACTTCAGTCCTTGGTTGACAGACTGGACATATTGAATGATACTGTGTGTTGGTATTTGGTATTCAAAGCATGAGGAGAAAAACATCATGTTGACACTTACATCCTAGACAGACTGAATCCAAAAGGTAACAGAGTATAGTATATGTTTGTCCACATTACAAGGACAACTGACCTTTCCCTGGTTCACAGTATATGTCTGTAGGGCCTGTCCTGTCTTGTGAATAATCTCTGGGTGGAGGATCCGGAAGTTCTCTGCTCTCAGTGGAATATCATCCACCACCTCCCTCCAGAACCACATTTTGGACCAGAAGCTCTACCCAACAGAACACAGGAGATGTACGCGAGTAAGGCAGTGAATGTGATAAGACAGTAGGCTCTCTACATGAGTTGCTGTGACACTCATGGTTTATAATTCACCATTTTGGTTTGCAATCTTTCCTGTGATTTGGGCCCACCAGAGGTTGTTTGGTGATGACAGAGGTGAGCCAGTCCAGGTCCAGGCTCTTGAAGACCACCAGAGCAACCATGGTGGTCTCTCTGTACTCATCAGGGGAGTGGGGGGCTCCCTCTGGGTACATCAGGCGGATGGTGGTCCTGGAGCCGGCATCTCTCTCAAACCCGGCCACCGGAGCATTGTTCAGCCTGATGACAAAGAAGAAAATATTAATATGAGGTAATGCTATGACATAAACTTATCATCTGGCTTTGTTTGAATAGATTGTATTGAGTTGATACAGTGCTTTTTACTGCAATATCTGCTACTACAGACAGAAGCTACTTGCCATGCAAGTAGTGATGGCACTTAAGTATTTTGAGCACTTGGTAGTTCTGATTGTCATCTCCATACTTTTGCCCTTAAACTGATTCAAATTCTGGCAGATGAGAAAAAAGCCCATTAGCACAGGCTGAAAAGTAGCAGCCACAGGCTATCAGACTAGCAATATATCCTTCAATTAGTGTCTGTCTCTGATACTGTCACATGTACCTGATGATGATGTCATACTGATCGATATGGGATCCAAGATGGCTCCCGTGAAGAACCCCTCCACTGCCCACCACCACACAACGCCTGCAGCTGCCCTCCTTCCCCAGTGAGGGAGGCAGGCCAGGCTGGGGCAGAGAGGCAAGAGCCAGAGCCAGATGCTCCTCGCTGCCCTGGAGCCCCAGAGGAGGGGACAGATCCCAGGGCACGGACCTCTCCTGCTGGACAAACACAGGGATGTCCAGAAGACCGTCAGAGCAGGACAGGGACTTGAGGTGGTCCAGACACCATCGAGGCTGACAGGGGCCTGACAGCAGGGAGGCTGAGCGATTTAGTAAGACCTGAGGAGAGGGAGGCAGAGAGGCAGGACGAGAGAGGTTTGATAAAGCTTAAGGTATGATGTAAAATGCCCACAAACACACGTATCCATACCAGATCTTTGGGCTGCTGGTAGTCATTGACAGCTGTCAGCTTATCCAAAGGGAAATATGCTGGAATCAAAATAGCTGAGTAGCATCCGCTCAACAGCACCAGACTAAGGGCCAAGTTCTTAGTCCTGTACAAGAGAGAGAGAGAGGACTGGTGAACCTGCTCTTGGACATTAAATAACAGACACTCACATTTACACAAACAGACACCTGCAGAGGCGTACCTGCTGAGGAAGAATTCCCTGGAGTCTGGCTTCCTGAACTCACGCTGTCTTTGAATGACAGGCGTTGGTACTGAAGTCTCAGTAGCCTCAGGTAGCAACGGTGAGCCATCGTTTGGGTCCTCTACGCTCAGGTGATTCAGCGTCACCATGGCACCTGCACCTCCAACTGACACACACACACACACACACACACACACACACACACACACACACACACACACACACACACACACACCACTCATGGTGACAATTATCATCTAAATAATTTTACAACACAAATATCACCAACTGATATTGCTCCTCTCTAAATATAATGAAGACATCAACTTTATTTCTAAAGCCACAAAAGCAAATATCTCTAAAGGTTAGAGGAAGTACCTTGTTAACTCTCTCACTGCCAGATATGAAAGGACAACAAACACTGTCTTTTGAACTACAGATTGAAGCATCTCGAAGGCAAATCAAGAGGAACATTAAGCTGATTGATATGAACAAAATAACTCACAGCCAGCCTGAAAGAGATTTCAGACGATAGGTAACCGTCTGTTCACCTGCGTGCCATGGTTGAGAGGGAGGCAGCAAGGTGCCTGTTCTACTCCGCTAAAATGGCTGCTGCTGCTTCCTGAACTCTGCCTCTTCCGTCAGTAACATGGTTAACCATTGACGTGACACTCAGCCATACTCTGGCAGGAATGTTTGTACGTGAGTTTGTTTGTGTGTGCATGAGGGGCCGTGTAGGCCGTAATTCATTCTGGGCCTCTCACATAAATGTTACTCTCACATACATATATTTTACTCTCACATACATATATTTTACTCTCACATATTACTCTCACATACATTCATTTTACTCTCACATACATATATTCTCACTCCTACATACATATATTTTCACTCTCACATATACAGTATATACTTTACTCTCACATCTACATATTTTTACTTTCACATATATATATACTTTACTCTCACATACATATGTTTACACTTACATATATACTTTACTCTCACACACTTCACTTTCAAATATGTCCTTTAATCCTTTCCTGCAACGTTGTTGTTGCTAGTCCACAAGTCTGTGTTCTTCTTCTTTTACACCTGCGTGTGCTCATTATCGCCACCTAGAGGTGCAACACACTACCCGAATGATAATGCAAAAGTAAAGGATTAAACGACAGTTTGACTTAAAAAATGATGGTATAAACACTCAAATTACCCCAGAT
>OMLI01083207.1:0-16575 GCA_900302605.1 Rondeletia loricata | reverse complement strand
TCAAAGGCAAAAATAGGGCTATCCAAACCTTCTGAGGAGCTCTAAGCAAGGATAATTGGAGCTCTATTCAGAAGTTCTATGTAAGGAAAAGATTATATATATTTCCAGTGTTTGTTTCCTTTAGGACAGGCATGCATTTCTGAGTCTGCCCAAAAAAAAGCGAGTCTCTAGCTCATTTCTGTCAAAAGTTATGATTTTTTTTAAATAAATACCCCAAAATCCCAAATGCTCCCTCCAGCCGCTAGAGGGCAGCAAATGTGTAAAAAAATCCTCAGCAGAAAAAAAATCCTCAGGTTCAGTAGGCCCCCAGTCTACAAAGTGTTTGATCTGATGTAGCCTAATCTTATTGCCCATGCACTGCTATAATTTTAGTTTTCTTATTTTATTTTTCATAAATGTGCATTTCTTCATAGCTCCCACTTGAGTTTGTTTAGTGTGGTGTGTTGGTTCAGGTGGACAGATGTAAAACTGTATTCACTGTATAAAAATAAACCAGTTGTTAATGAAAGTGAAATTATTTTATTTCAATTCCATTGTTTGTGAATAAATGTGTTGTAATCCGTGATTATAATATAATATGTTGTAGGCTACAAATGTAGTCTGAATGATAAAGCATAGTACTGAAAAACAAAGCTAAAGATTTGGAGTTGACATAGGTTAGCCATCCATCCATCTTCAACCGCTTATCCGTAGTCAGGTCGCGGGGGCAACAGCTCCACCAGAGGTTATTTTGCCATTATTTTACTGGTCCGGCCCACATGAGATCAGATGGTCTGGATCTGGCCCCAGAACCAAACTGAGTTTGACATGCCTGCTTTAGGTTGTCATTAAAACCGCTCTGGTGGGCAATTTAAGAATTTAATAGGCAATGAAGCCTTGGTAATATGTTGAGCGCTGATGTATTTTTCTGCACCTGTTGACAGGATATGACCTCACAGCCACCATTAAGGATGTCAGTTCCCCTGTTTGCTCCTCCTCTCCTATCCATACATTCATATATGTATACTTTTTACTTAAAGTTTGTGTGACAGCATATCGCTTCCTCTGCTCCCTAACAGGATATGACCTGACAGCCACCATGAGGGATGTCAACAAGAAGTTCTCTGTACGCTACTTCCTCAATCTGGTGCTGGTGGATGAAGAGGACAGGAGATACTTTAAACAACAGGTAAAACACAAACACACACACACACACACACACACACACACACACACACACAATGTGTTCAAATGGTATTCTACATCAGTGAGCACATTTCTGTAACTGTCTTCCCAGCACATACGGACACACATAGAGCAGTGCAGAGTTTGCTTTTGTGGCATTTCACATACTGTAAAACTTCCATTAATGACACAGGCATTTATTTACATCAACAAGAGAAGGCACCCTGCATGTATTAAAGATGGGATACTCCTGGAGACAGGCGTTTATTTAATGAAGCAGCAGAATCTGTGTCTGATTATATTTGGATCTATGGCAAATTACCTGTGTGTGCTTTGTCTCCCTAATTGCTCTGTATATTTTATCACTTGTAGCATTAACGTCAGTGTTTCTTGGTGCCATGCTGCTAGCTTGTCTGCCATGTGTGCAATCTTGAAGCAGCGGAATTCCCGTGTTTCTGAGTTGCAATGTTCTGTCAATGGCAAGCAGATTGCATTTTTGACCTGGTTTCTATTTGTGACTGAAAATATGTGTGAATCGTGTTTGCCTGACGAAGACCTTAGGGTCCAAACGTTGCATTAAATAAAGCATTAAGAAAGGAGCTCTAATCCAGTGTGTGGATAATCCTTTTTGAACCACTTGAAAACGTCACACATTCCCTGTCAGTCTAACTCTCGCCACCAGGAGATTTATTCTTGAGACTATTCAAGTATACATTCATTAATTCCTGCATTCTTTTGTTTCTCGCTTGCTTTCTTTTTTCATTTAGTCTCTACCTTTATCTATATCTATGTCTGTCTGCCACAAGATTTCCCTTTGGGACTGTTGTAAGCATTCATTCCTTCCTTCCTCCCTCTCTCCGTCTAGGAGATTGTCTTGTGGAGGAAAGCTCCAGAGAAGCTGAAGAAACGTAACTTCCACCAGCGCTACGAGTCACCTGAGTCCCGACCCCAGCCACTTACTGCAGAGCAGCCCGAGATGTGAGGACTACCCTATAGAACTGAAAATACACACACACACCCCAGCCCTTCACTGCTGAACAGCCAGAGATGTGAGGGCTACCCTGCTATTCCCCTGGACTGAGAAATATATGTATACATGAATACACACATGCATACATGCAAACCACCAAACTAAACGGCTTCAGATGTGAGCTACCCTACCACCCCCACCCCCCCAGGACTGAAACACACACACACACACACAGACACACTCACATCAAGACACACAAGCATACAATCCAAGTGAATGCAAAATAAAACGTCCAGAGGGGCCAAGGGTGCAAATTGACTTTCCCAACTAAGGAAAACGAAAAGCAAGACAACCTATTTGATCTTGGCTTCCTAGACTGAAAACACACACACATATGCACACAAAACAAAATGGGAGCAAAAGACAGAAAAGAGGAGATGGCTACCAACCGCCACACACTAGATCGCTTTCTCCTCTCCTCTCTGTACACAGACAGCACTGCAACAGGAGCTTCCATTTCTCGCATATTGCACACCAAGCATCCTGGACACGCTCTGGCATACCCCTCCTGTAAAAGAAGGCATTTCATATAGCCTGGTTGGGGCCAGCCAATGATTAGAAGCATTCGAGATAAGTGGGAAGTGAGAGGGTTTCATCCTGAGCAGAGGAATGCCCCAGTTTAGGCTCTGGTGATGACACAGTTCTCCTCTCATTCTTCCTTTTAGCTCAGAAGTCAGGAATTTCCCAGTTCCTAGTTGTCTTAAACGTGTTGCAGAGACGATGGCTGTGCTGGCAGTGAGGCTGGACAGCCCACAGACTACTCTGTCCTTGTGGATTTCTGCTGAACTTGGAAATGCAGAGCTTCATGCAAAAAATGGCCATCTTAACTTAATTTTAATCTTGTATTTAGTCTTAAAGTCATTTTTTTTTTTTTTGAAGTGAAAAAATCTGCCAGTGGAGTGAGATAATTTAACTTGTTTCCAGTGCAACTAAAATTCTCACTTGATTCAAGAAAAATATAACATTTTGAAATAAGTGATCTGCCTTATTTACTTACTTCAATATATATAGTCACTTGTTTAACAAAATTCTTGAAACTGAATTGGAAATCTTAAAATAAGATTTTTGCATATTTTAAAGATTTTACAACTCAATACAACATTAAAATCACTTGTTAAGATGAATATTATATGCAGGTGTTCACCATCCTGAGGTCTATCAGGCTACTACAGGCGTGTCTCCAAATTCATCCAGTTGCTATGATTTTGGGGTTCAGTCTATATTTGTTTTATACGGTCAAGCTATTTCTGTGGCAGCATTTTTTGATCTCCAAAGGTGCCGTGTATTTATGACTAATCTTGAAAGATGGAGACAATTTGTTGTCCTAAGTTATTTAGTGTTCATATCAGGGCTGGGATCAATCCACTCTCAATTCAGTCAATTCAAGAATCTGATTTTCTTAAAAAATGTTCGGACGGGTGAGGAAGTTGTCATATCCAACTTCTTAAGAAATACCTGAGAACGAATGTTGTCATCACGAGTAGCAGGTTCCGTTTATATTTTGAATGACTGAATAGAAAATAAAATGACCCCAGCCATGATCAGTAGACTGTAGCTTCACTCTTTTTGTCAATTTCACTTTCTCTTTCATAGAGTACAGTGTATGTTGGTATAATTAGGATTCTAATTAATATATGGCTCTTGTCTATTATTGTAAGCACTGGAAGGGGTGCACTATCAAAATACTGTCAAATCCAGCAATGTTCCACTGTGATGCTCAGACCAGCAGATTAGGTCCTGCTTTAAAGACATACACACACTAGTGTGACGTCACCTCCCCTGTGTGTAGGGTGAATTTGCCCTTCAACTCTGATCTGTGGCCGGTTTTGCACTTTCCCCTCCAATGGTTAAGTTTGGGAAAAGGGGCACGGAAGCTGATACCTAAACAGCAGTCATGGACAACTTCACCTCAAAGATGTCCCATGTCTGTAATCATGCTGGCACTTATATATCGCTTCTTGTTTTATTTGGTCTTATTAACTGAGTACAATAGTTTGACACCGTCTCTCTCTGTATCTTTCATGTGCAAGTCATGCGGCCATGTTTTATGTTGTTTCATTTCGTTAAGTTCTGAACACTAGAGGCTACAAATACTTCCGTTTTTCTTTGTTCCTTTCCACTGTGTCCACCTTACTTTTTGGTTTTCCTTTCTTTCAGGACGTTATAGTTTCTAAGCAAGCAGCTTTCTTTCTGTCTTTGTTCCTGCCTGTCTGTCATAATTTATTTGTCTTTCTGAACATTATACTGTTGTTCCACCAATGTTTCTTTCTGAACACTACAGGTAGGGTTTGTTTGGTTTATTTTAAATGCCTTTATAGGTAATGAAGAAACAAACGCCAGAAAACTCTGCCCATCTTATCCACTGCATGTTGATCTTTACACAATGTCCCATCATGCCATTGACTTGTGTGTATGACTGATATCTGTATATATATACCCCCAAACCCAAATATATAGCTAAAATTAATCAGTGAATAAAGCAAATTTATACTGAATATCTTTTGAGCAACACTCTTATTTAAGATTACTGTCCGAGTTAGGTGATGGTCAGAAGAGTTGCCTGTTGTATTGTGTGTTTATGATTGTGTGGTAGAATATTGCTTAAGTACGTCTTCATAATAGTCACTAAATTTAGGAATACAACACAGGATACAGACAGGTGTGTGCAGTTGGTGACCTTGAAGGCAACACCTGCTCTCCAGTTTCACCTGAGGAAACAAAAGTCCCTTCAGTCGCCTCCTTCAGACCCCTGCTTTGCCTCCTCTTCTACCTCCTCCTCCTCACAGAAGGGGGTTCTGTTCCCCATTCTTCTCTACCCCTCATCAATAACTGTGTTGGGGACTGTGTTGGCTGCGAGTCTGGCTCTGGACCCCTCAGCACTGGGAGTGACTCTGGCTCCACTGGCCTCAGTCTGGGCAGCGTGTCTGGCTCTGAAGGATTCAGTCTGGCCTGTGGCTCTGGATCAGTTGGCCTCAGTCTGAACTTTGTCTTTGGCTGTGAAAGCCTCAATCTGGACTCTGACTCCATTGGTCTCAGTCTGGGCTTTGGCTCTGGTGAGGGAGAAGGGGGGAGAGCAGGATTAAAATTATGCTTGGACTCACTTCCTACTAAGTCTTGTCCACATAAACAATCCTGACCAGCAGGTGAAGAGAATAGTGTTGGAGGTGGTTCAGTTCTGGTATTGATAAGGATGATGTTGGGGTCCCATTATAGTATCCGTGGCTGTAGCTCTGGTGGGCTCCCCTAGGAATGCTGTAAGCTGCTGGAAAACAAAACAGGCTTTAGTAACCCTTCCTTAGTATGACTGTAACGATTACCATTACGGACTTCTAATTCCTTTTCCTGCCACTGAGTGCCTTATTTAAAAAAATAAAAGACCTTCATGCTCCTCATCAGTTGTGTACTGACTGCTGCTGCTACCTTCAGTGAGAACTGTGTGTGAAGCTGATCAGCAACATGTTGGTGTCATCGGCAATCATCCAATTCAGATGTTTAAAACACAGAATTTGTTCATGGCGTGAAGAAAAAACACGGCTGTGTGCCGGTTCTACAAGAAATCCATAACAGAAACTGCCGGGACAACAAAGTTTCTACCGGCACATTGAAAGAGGCCACAGATAGGTAACATAAGGCTAACGTTAGCTACTTGGCCATAAATTCCTCTTCTACTTTGTTAGCTAACTCAACTGCTCTTCACCTTTTTTAATTCCTGCAGCTAACAAGGTCAAATTAAATACTGCTCGGAGATGTCATGTATGCTGGATCAACATCAGTGTGTCTGACTCGCTTGGTTGTATTTTTGCCTTGTAGTTAATGACAGCAGTGAGAGCCTTTGTCATCTCCTTACAGTAAAGAACATTTAATATGTGGGAGTTTCAAACAGCTTGGAATGAAGTTATTTATGAATATCAGTTTGAGCCCAAATAATAATATTCCTCTGACAGTTCAAGCATGCGCGCTCGCATGCACACACACACACACACACACAGACAGACACACAGCCTAATTTATGGCTACATTGCATTTTAGAAAGTTCTATCGTCCACTGTATATAGTATATAGGTAATTA
Source organism: Rondeletia loricata (assembly GCA_900302605.1). Classification (NCBI taxonomy): domain Eukaryota; kingdom Metazoa; phylum Chordata; class Actinopteri; order Beryciformes; family Rondeletiidae; genus Rondeletia; species Rondeletia loricata. The sequence continues at coordinate 10,312 of OMLI01083207.1, read as the reverse complement.
AGTAATGAAGTAATTAGAAAAACTATTACTTATATTGATCAATACATTGTTTGGGTAATAACTGACTGTACATTGATGATTACTCCTAAAATGATCCCCTTTAGTCACTGTGGATGTTCTATACTAAGGCCTCATATTGAGTGGAAAATAGATTCATGTTATTGTATTTAATAACTGATATAGCTACATCAAAATGTCTGCATACTATTATTGGTCTCGACCACTTTTGGTCTCGGTCTGGTGTTGCTGGGAAATTATATGAGGTTAATTTACTGATACCACAAATACTGATTTGATGACATTCAATGAATAATTTCCTGAATAACAGACATTAAAACTATTATGTATGAAAATGCATATTGAAACTGCAATGATGACACCTTCATTTAAAAATTTTTTAAATCATTGTTTGGATATAAGGGCCTTTTCATGACAAAATATTCCCAGATTTTGATTTGAAAAATCCACTCTTAAGGAAAACATATCATAGTGAATAACATGATCATTTGCTAGTAATTACTGATTTGTTTATTTGAAAAGAAACTTACAAAAGAGAAGAGCTTTCACAATGCCTGTATTTCCAGGTACTGCCAACGTCATCACGATGTGTGGCGATAAAACAGAAGACCGGTCTGTTACTTGCTTTGAGTATGGAGATATATCACTGGTAAAAATGATACATTTTATGAAATTCTTCCAAACTATTCCATGTTTTAAGGAGCTCATGTTTGCCTATAAATCCTGAATTGAATATTTTAAATGTATTGAAAATAGAAAGTGTTTGTCTATAGTTAAGCTACATGAAGAACTATTCTCCTAAACATAATTTAAATACTGTCTGGAAAGATATGATATTTATAATTGTTTTCAAACCTATGTATGGAATGTTTTTTTGTTTGTATTATGTTAATATTATATATATATGTAATTAATAAAAATGTAACATGAGAAAAAAAGACAGGTCTGTAATACTTCCATGGTCTGCTGCTGTCAGTGTATTGAAGTTGCAGTCTATATAAAGCATCTAAGGTTTATTAGGACCACATTACACACAAATCGAAAGTATTGTTAACCCCCATAGCTTAAATGTAAATTTCTGTAATAATTACTTTGGGGGGAAAACAGCTTTGTTTCAGGTTTGTACCAGATTGGTCGCTATGGTAACGGCGTTATGCGTGGGGAAGAAGTGGAGGCAAAGATCGTGGTTATGCTCCTCAGGGACTTTTCTTTTCGCTATCGAGTGGTTCATCGGCTGCATATACGATCTTTGGGTTAAGGTATACAGGGGTCCTTGCGTTTTCCTTACATGGAGTCTCCAGTTATCTCTGTTCATAAATTGCAATCTTATCTAAGCAGAAATTGAAATCAACTTTTTTTTGCCATATTTACTTATTTAGACACTCTTGAATCATTTAACTATATAATAGTGTTGTAACTCTTATTACATTACTTATATAATCATTTCCTGCGCAATTTAAACACAGGCACATTTGTGGCCAGCTACTCAGCGATTGGGCCTCTCCCACGTTGTATACCAGAAGGAAGCGACGTATTGACCGTCCTCTGTTGAAGTTGGCGGCGTGTCCTGCAAATGTAGGCTTACTGAGCATCATGAAGCAATAGTACCGGTAATAGCCATCTGGGAGATAACCCACACAAGGCACCAGCACTGCGGACATTATCCACTCGCAAACATGTCAGTAAACCGGTGTATGTATCTGCTGTCGCGGGTTCAACGCCGAATTAGCGCCATGACTCCACGAACTACCGGTGCCTTGCCTGAGAGTCGCGTCTGTCATGTTTCTGGATGTAGTTTGTTATTAAAACAGCACCAGTCTGTTTCTCCGGCTTCCAGCAGAAGTGTTTCGTCTAATAGTTCTTCTCCAAAAACCCCTGACACTTCGCTTTTTGTCCCCCTCGCTCTTAAGACGGATACTTCTGCAGATTGGAGTGTGGGAGCCGAGTTGACCCAACCTCTGGATAAAAGTGAGTTAACGTTAGCTATCTGCTAACTTCGCTGTTGGGTAACTTTCAGCACTCCAGGAAAGGAGCTGATGAGCTTTTCGTTGGTATTTAACGTTAAAGCTTTATGGTAGCCCTTCTACCTTTCTATCAGGTTATGCCTCATTAGGTGTCAGATGTGTATTGAACCAGAGTTTTCAGGTGCTGGCAGCACAACCCAGCCCCCTTCTTTCTGCTTCCTAGTACAATGTTTTAACCAATTAACAATTTAAAAGTAGCCTCCTGCCTTGTTGCTTTGTGTGTTGTAACAGTGAGGTGGGTGGGAACTCCTGCTGTGTGTGAGACAGTGCAGGCATGAAAGAGAAAACAAGTGCTTTTCTGATTTGCGTGTTTCTTTTCTGATGTTTTTCTTTTCTAATGTGTCTTTCTTTCTGCTGTTTGTGTTTGTGTCTTCTTGGTCAGATGAGCTTCTGAAAGTTCTGAACCGGTTTTACAAGAGGAAGGAGATGCAGAAGCTGGCAGCAGACCACGGCCTGGATGGTGAGATCTTAAACCTTCTGGGCATCTTCTGATCATCTGTTGATCACATAACACAAGGCGTCAAGTTGTCATCAAAAACAAGTGGCGTGTGTGTGTGTGTGTGTGTGTGTGTGTGTGTGTGTGTGTGTGTGTGTGTGTGTACACATACAGCTCGTCTGTTCCACCAGGCCTTCATCAGCTTCAGGAAGTATGTCCTGGAGATGACATCACTCACCGCCGATCTACACATCATCCTCAATGACGTCTGCTGTGGAGCAGGTTTGTCACTTTTTAGGCTGTTCTCATCATTTATGACCATGATCAGCCATTATACCAAGATGTGTGTTTGTGTCAATTATCGCTTTAATTAAAATGCTCTTTTTGTGTTAAGGTCATATAGATGACATCTACCCATACTTCATGCGTCATGCCAAGCAAATCTTTCCCATGCTGGACTGTATGGATGACCTGAGAAAGATCTCAGACCTCAGGGTCCCTGCCAACTGGTATGTAAACTGTAAATCTGTATACTGGTCCACTATGAACTTCACTGGTTGATATCAGGTGTGGGGGGAAAAAACCAACCTGGTCGGTAGTGTACAAATAACGTTTGGTTTAATCATAGCTAATGATTTTGGCTAATGCCCAAACCACTTATTAGTTGTGTGCTATTATTTCCAGAACAGGTTAAATTGTCATGTAGAATGGGCATTGATGGTTTTAATTGGCTGCTATACACCACTGAAATAATAATAATAATAATTATTGTGATTAATAATAATTCAGCAAGCTCTCATATAAGGCTACTTCCTGGCTACAATAGGTCAGCTGTATTTATGCAAATGGTCACTAAGTTGCAGTACCTTCTTCGGTAGCTTGCTATTTTAGATATGCCATCTCATACTCCAAAAAGCTCTGTGAATAGATGGAAATGATGAAGATCTTAAACAAATAACATTGTTGTGTAAAAGAGTTGGGATTTTTTTATTTGTGGGCTACAGAGGAAAACAGTAAATCTGTGTAAAATCATAGCACAGACTTTTTCTCATTTGTAATATCAAACTCCCTGTAAGTGCTATTAAGACCTCCCGTACTGGTATAACTAACTGGTACCAGCACTGCTATACACATTTATTTCCTCTATAAGAGCTCTAGGTTTCAATCGGTGTCCGTATATATGATAATATGTATGTCAGAAGCTGCAAGATTAATCTTGTGGTTATTGTATTGGTGTGACTGTGTGTGTGTGTCTATATTTGTGTGTATTTGTATGTGTGTGTTCGGCAGGTACCCTGAGGCTCGTGCCATCCAGAGGAAGGTGGTTTTCCATGCTGGTCCTACTAACAGTGGTAAAACGTACCATGCCATCCAGCGCTACCTGGCGGCTAAGTCTGGGGTCTACTGTGGGCCGCTAAAACTATTGGCCCACGAGATCTTTGAGAAGAGCAACGAGGCTGTATGTATCCGTCTCTCAGTCTTTACCTCTCTCTTTCTCTGTCCTGTATTTTGCTCTCTTGCTCGGTCTGTTTCTCTCACTTGTGGTCCTTCTTATTATCTGTCTTTCCATTGAGTTAATGTCTTTGTCTCACTGTATCTCTCTCTCTGGCCATCTCTTATCTATTCCCTATCTCTCCGTTTCACTTTCTGTGTTTTTAGGATATCATCTTTTATTTCATTCTCACCATACTATGCTATTGACTGCTGTCGTGTGTGTGTGTGTGTGTGTGTGTCTGTGTGTGTCTGTGTCTATGCGTGCGTATTCCCAGGGCGTGCCATGTGACTTGGTAACGGGAGAGGAGAGGACGTTCACGGACCCAGAGGGCCGAGCAGCTGGTCATGTGGCCTGTACCATCGAGATGTGTAACGTCACCACGCCTTGTTAGTAAATATAACACATACTACATACCAGGGGCTTAATGATGAATGATCCCATTTAATGATCCAACTCGAACTGGGGAGACCTGGCCAGTTGTGCAAGATACATCTGTACCGATTGAAACATAGGGGGCTGAGTGAAAGCTGGTTCCGATTCGACAGTCACAATTTCTATATTAGAGTGTTTCTTTCTTTTGCATCTTTCCTTCTACCTCCATGTCACACTGTTACAACTAGCCCTCCTTTCTCTGTGAATGTGGCTGTAGTTGATGCTGTGTTCATGTGATGTGGGAATATTCATTGGAACGACCCGGAAGTGTTCATGCATTCAAAGTCATTTGAAGCAGTCGTAACGCCATGACTGTTGAATGGAGTTTTTTGTAGAGTTTGCATGCTCGTGGTCATTTTTTGTTTTTTCACACTTTGTGAGTAATATATTTGACTTTGTTTTTGTCAACAAACCAAACACTGCAATGTCTTCCTCAAACAAAAAATAAGTACAGAAGTTGTGTCTTGCCATGGTATTTTAGTCCAACATTGCAATCTCCCACAATCTGTTTGATTAACAGAAATACTGTCACTTCCACAGTGGTGCTATTTGGATGCTTTATATTATAAGGACTAATTAGCCCTATCCTTTCTTTCTTATTTTTTATTTTTTATTGATTACACTAGTCCCAACCAGACAGTCACAAGTACACCATAACAAGCAAACTGTGCCTTGCTCTTTATGACACTGCATCAAATCTTATCTTATCAAATTGTATCAGATCTAATAAAAAATGAATGTAATCGTATTGAATTGTTGACCTGCTCAAAGATATCTTTCCTGTATTGAATCACGAGCAAGATTCATATCAAAGAAGGAGGGATTTGCATCCCTGCTACATATCACATATATACTAACAAATCATATACATTACACAACGACTAACATGAAATCCTACTACTGCCATTGATAAAATGTTTAGGGTTAGTGTTGTGGCTGTAATCCCTTAGTTGATGTGCCCTCATGAAATATTATACATATACATATGAGTCTCATTATGAGAGTTGCTCACAAGGACCTAAAAGCTTCTCCTGTTAGATTATCCAGAAAATAAGACTTTTGTCTTCCACATAATGGAAGTTTAAATAGTTTTCATTGATTGGCCCAGTGAGGGTGCAGCATCAGCCATGTTAGACAACATGTTTACTGTAGTTTTGTTATATATGTATCTGTCTGTAGATGAGGTGGCTGTAATCGACGAGATTCAGATGATCAGAGACACTTCCAGAGGCTGGGCCTGGACCAGAGCGCTGCTGGGTTAGTAACACACACACACACACACACACACACACACACACACACACACACACAGGCACAGGCTCTTTTACACTGTCTTGGTCCTCATGTCTCTCTGGTTATTATGTGCAACAGTATGTTTCTTATGTTCCTTATTACCCATGATGTCAGCCACATTGCTTTTGCCCCAGTTGCCTGTCCCCATCCCTGTTGAATTCAAGATTGTCTATCTCCATTGCCTCAAAAAGTTGTCCATGTATCATTGCCGGTACAAACAATATTTTGAACTTGGTCAACTGTTTCTCCTCTGTATTTGTGTAGGTCTGTGTGCGGAGGAGATCCATGTTTGTGGGGAACCTGCGGCCATAAACTTTGTTAGAGAACTGATGTACACCACAGGAGAGGAGGTGGAGGTAAGCCTGGGTAATGTAGTTCAACAGGAAGAGGAGTCTGGGTGATGTTGTCTGACAGTTTTTAACCTTTTGCTCCGGGGACCCACTCCCTCCTTTCCGTCTCATCTCTTTGTCTCCCCCTCTCCTTTCCGTCTCCTCTCGTTGTCTCTCCCTCTTCTCTCCTCTCTTCAGGTCCACACCTACCAGCGTTTAACTCCTTTCTCAATCTTGGACCATGCTGTGGAGTCATTAGACAACCTGAGACCAGGAGACTGTATCGTCTGTTTCAGTAAAAACGACATCTACTCTATTAGCAGACAGATCGAGGTTAGAGGACTAGAATGTGCTGTCATTTATGGAAGCCTACCGCCAGGTAAGTGTGTGTGGGGGTTTTGGGAGGATGTATATGTGTCTGTTGGTGTGCGGCTGAAGAGAGGGAGTCAGGAAGTTATCTTGGTCCTGAATCCTTCTGAAGACTAAAAATTAGGCTAGAAAGATGAGAAAAATCCTCTGATGTGAAGACATTTTGTCTGCCCTTCTGTGAGTTATTGTTCTAATCCAAGAACCGTCTGTGTGTAATGTAGGGCTCACATATGATATGACTGTACAGGTACAGCAGGTAACTCCAGCTGAATGTATGTCTGTGTGATCTGTATTTTTAGTGTCTTGTGTGGTCCAAATGTCCCTGCTGGAATAGAATATCTGGAAATGTGTGAGAGTGTAGTTTTCCAGACGACATTAGGAAAGAGGTTATTTTGGGGGGTTGGGATCGAGTTAAAGGGTAATTCTGCACTTCTCTCTGCCTACTGCGCGATTTTAAACAATGCAAGACACTGGGCATGAAGAGCAGGGGAGAGGAGGGGGGTTCGGGGTTGGTCAGGGTTGGTGTGGAGTGTTCGTGGGCATGTGCATGCGCTGATAGGCTGGGGTGGTAATTTTTTTAAACCAAATGACGTATTGAAAAAGGACAATTGTCCTTGAACACGGCTGCATCTCCAACTGAACACCGGCTGCTCATTTTAACCACTGGAGGGCGAACTGAGCCAGGTTTAGTGAGATAGATATGGCACATTGGTGCTCAAATGTTGACAGTATGATGGGTGTTGTTGTGTTTCATAACTACATAGTGCTAAATACCAGTTTACAACTCAAAAAAGTGTTTTAATGTGGAGTTACTCTTTAAAGTGTGGGGTTTGGCATTTAGTGATTATGCTCCTTAGGTTGCAACAGTGTAGTCAATTTAGGAAGAGTTGAGCCACTGAAATCAACAAAATCCCAATAGTTCACAATGGGCTCCATTTATGAAAATATTTTGACTTTATCTTAGATTCCATTGTATGATCATGTCAAAAACAATTATTGAAAAGACAAATGAAAATGATATCTGAGATTCATACTTTGGGCAAAGATATAAATTGTTAACCTTTTGATATTACAGAACATTTTTCACAAATCATAATTTTGGCTTCGATTTAAATTGGACATAAGCACAAATGTTGTGTGAAAGACACTTTTATAAATGTCTGGCGATTCACCAGTAGTAGAGACCGAGCAACCAAGCTCTGTGGTTCACAGGCACCAAGCTGTCCCAGGCCAAGAAGTTCAATGACCCTGATGACCCGTGCAAGATCCTGGTTGCCACAGATGCCATTGGCATGGGCCTTAACCTGTAAGTACTATCACATATACTGTATTGCTGTCATTGCTACTGTGTATCAGAATGAGACTTCGCTTCAGGCAGAACCAGGTGTTAGTTAACCAACATTTACAGCTTCTTCATGTTTTGTCACAGTAAACATGCATATGCAAAGACTGTATCAAAGCCTTAATATGTCTTAACTGGAGTGATTACATTTTCTGAAGAAATTTTGAATGTGCTTTCAACACCTTGCAGAGCCAAGCCCTGATAGTGCCATTCTATGGAGAGAATGTCATGCTAACCTCCATGCTAGACGCTGTTATTTTAATGTAGCCTGTTTATTGGGAAACATTAAATAGGACATCATTTAATACCGTTTTCAAATTGTTAAATTGGTAAATTCAGCATACAAGTGATCCACCAAGCAGCTCACATTTGAATAAAATCTCAACTTTTTAGAATTCATTGGGGCGTAGAGTCCATCGATGGAGTCAAAGCCCAGTGAATTGAAGCAGTTCTGAGAGCAAATATTAGGATGACGTTCCTAATATTTTATACATGGAGTGTATAATGTGTCCCACTGCACCAAACGTAAACAATACATTTATTTGACATTCACTTTGCAATGGTTCTAAGAAACGGTGACGTAGGCAAAGGGTTCAGGGTTGCCATGGTAATGTAAAACCTAGAAAAGTCATGGAATTTGAAATTTGTCTTTTTCAGGCTTTTAAAGTTATGGAAAATTATAGATACCCAAAAAGTTGTAGAAATGTCATGGAAATGTGCTTGTAATCTTTCTTTCAACCGTTCAAGTGTTTTCAAACATTACCTGCTTGATGAGTTACCTTTGAAGAAATAATAACCCAAATAACATAACAATAATAAGTGATAGTTTGAGTGAGCTAAAATGACACCTGGTACATCCAAAACAGCTGCTTAACAAAAAAGACAACATTTGTACATAGACACTGACACATATGGAACAGTCATGGGATTTCATCAACCCAACTCACATCTATCTGTCTGTCTCCCTTTCCCTCTCTCTCCAGGAGTATAAAGCGTATTATCTTCAACAGTCTGGTAAAGCCCAATATCAATGAGAAGGGGGAGAAACAGATGGACACCATCAGCACGTCACAGGCTCTGCAGATAGCTGGCCGCGCAGGGAGGTCTGTGTTACTTTTATTACTATTATCCCCAGTCAGAGGGGAAGGGGGCGGGAGAGAACCGAGCTGATGGAGAGCGGGAGCAAGAAAAATAGGACTAATACTATCAGCACGTCACAGGCCCTTCAGATAGGTGTATGTCCAGGGAGTTTGGCACTGAGCTAGTATTACTCCGCTTTAGAGGGATACCTTGACTTGTTGAATTTTAGTATTTTGGTATGTTGTTTTTCTTGTCATATTGTGTGAAAATAGTCTCTGCATTGTTACTTCAGTTACCCTAAAAATGGCTTGTTAGCGTTCCATATTAAACCAGTGAGCACTGTTAATAGGAGTATGTACTGCGAATAGTGTACATCCTCCTCTCAACCAATCGTCATCACATGTATATCCAGTCCCTGATGTATTTGTCCATGCCGGGGACAGGGTGCAAACATTTTTTGAACAGTGGTGGAGCTCTGCACTAGACACTTTTAAATTGCCCATGACCGGATTGTGTAGGCATGATGAAACGTAGCTTTTAAATGTGCAAGGAAGCAACATTTTAACATTTTCAATTATAGTATAAGCTGTGGTGCATTCCCAATATGAAGCAGTAGCAGAAGACACTCAAATGTGGAAGCACACGCAGGGACCAAACCAGCACAACCTGAGGAAGGCTCTGAAATGTCAGCTGTTTTGAGGCTCTAAATACATTTTAAACCAGCTTGAGTATCATTTTAGTACCTGCATTTGCATCTTCGTTTGAGGGTTTTGCGCTAGGCTACATTTTGAATTACCAAAGATCAAGGTAATAAAATTGCCAAGGGAATTTCCCCAATCTCCGCTGCATTCGTCCAGTCCCAACCCTAACTGCTAGCCACAGGCTAACTTGTTTTTGACCTTCTACCTGTTGCCTGAAAACACTTGTTCACATTGTTGTTATTCTTTATTGATACCTGTAGGTGCTGCAAGCTAGGAAGTTAGCTTGTATCAATTGGTTTCAATGAGGAATGTTAACAGTGCTAACAAGCCATTTTTATTTCTATCAAATTATCAATTTAATCCCATCTCTCCTGCCATCTCCTCCAGGTTCTCCTCTAAGTTTAAAGAAGGAGAGGTGACCACCATGCACAGAGATGATCTGCCTGTCCTAAAGGAAATACTCAGCCACACAGTGGAGCCCATAGAGGTTAACACACACACACACACACACACACACACACACACACACCTGTTTGTCCTCAAAGAGATGCTGAGAAACGCTCCCTCATTGTGGATCCTATCAAGCCCAGAATGCACAAACACACACATGCAGACATAGACATACAATAACGCAAATGCAGACAGACATTCAATATCACACACGGACACACACACACACACACACACACACACACAAAAAAGTGTTTCTGATGTTCTCCTCTCCTCTGTCTCAGACTGCAGGTCTCCATCCTACTGCAGAACAGATAGAGATGTTTGCCTATCATCTACCTGA
>OMLI01083196.1:3825-15767 GCA_900302605.1 Rondeletia loricata | reverse complement strand
GGCAGCGGCAGGTAGACAAAGTCTCCTTGGCTTGGAACACCTGCTGCACCCTGCTGCTGTCTCTTTCATTTTAAGACAAAAAGCTCGCACACACACACACACACACACACACACACACACACACACACACACACACACACACACACACACACGCAGCTACTTACCTCCGAATCTTTCCAACATGGATTGTACCTCATTCCTTGAGGAGTGTAAAGGGAGAAAAGTTAGTCTGTGGATTAAATTCATTTACTTTTATGTTAACTTTAACATCAATGTGTCTTTATTTCATTCATAGTTTAAGTATGTTCTTTAGTGTGAGTGTGTGTGTGTGTGTGTGTGGCCTCTGAGGGGGAACCTGCCCTCCACTGCACAGTATCAGTACAAATACAATATACATAATACAACAGTAAAATATCAATAGTAAAAGTCATGGTACCCGACAGCACAGGTCCCGTCCTCCTCAAAGTCAGCAGCAGGTCTCTTCTTGGCCAACTTGTCCACAATAGGAGTTTCATCTTGGGACAGCGACAGTCATCACAATACGAATAACTTCCAAATCAACTCCAAACCACTCCTGTCACTTAGATGTCAAAAGCTAACTAACTACCACTAGCTAAACCTGTTAGTGTTACCTTCTCTTGCTTCATCCTCTGAACCACTCAGCTCCTTCTTTTCTTCTTCATGTGCAAAATCAAACACTTTCACATCTGGTTTCTCTTCTGGACGTTTAGTTTTCTTCATCTGTTTTCTTCCTGTCGCTGACATTCTCTCAATCTGGTCTTTCAGCCTGGATTCAGTTAATGTCCAATAAAACTTCAACCTAGTAGAAAACACAAGTTGGCTAACTGTTAATGGCGGCTAACTTCAAACCAAGCTAAGCTAAACTAAGCTAACGTCGTCCTCCTGCTCCTCTGCGCGCGAGACCCGGATCGATTCCCGCCACCAGGCCGTAGGCCCCGCCCCCTGGTACTCAGAAACACTGCTACTGCTTATAATACTTTATTTACCCCCACTGGACCCTGGTACTGTGTAATACTATTCATATTACTAATACTACCACCACCACTGCTACTACTACTACTACTAATAATAATTATAACAATAGGATACTTTATTCCCAGTGGACCCTGGTACAATGTAGTAATAATAATAATAATGTGTAATCTATTTTTCCCTGTAAGGAAATTATTAGTAATAATAATAATACTTTATTCATCTCCACTGGACCCTGGTACTGTGTAATAACAATAATGTGCTCCTCTGTTGCTCCTTATGGAAATAGTCTTTTCTCTTGCCCCCCTCCACAGGGAGGTCAGAGGTCAGAGGTCAGGGTGGGGGCGTTTGAACCCGGCTCCTCTGGTTGAAGGACTGGTCAGTACTGGACACTAGAGGATGGGTTAGTTATTCTATCACCTTTAAACCACTTTAGTTTCAGGTTTCTGGAAGCTAAGTTCAAGACTTTTCAAGACCTTTTAATGGCGGTAAGAATGACATTCAAGACCTAAAATGAACCACAAGGTGAAGAGTGGGAGAAGCAACAACAGACGTATGTTAATTGCTGGGTGAAATATTTTTTGGACTAAAGTTGTACTTTAGATTTACACGCAAGACCTTTAAGGCTTGTAATCTAGACAACCGAATGAGATTTTCAGTGGAGTTTTACATCCAATAATTAATGTGATATCTTACTGGAGCTGAAGTCACACTGCCTGCCATCTCCAACACATTTTAACAGGCAAGAAAAACAAACAATCCGCACACACACACACACTACACATAAAGAACATACATTAAAAAAAGAAGTGTGGAATAGAAAGAGTCCATTTGGTTTAGCACATTCCAAACAGCATCAAAACTACAGGCGTAGTCTACTGGCATACTCGGTACTGAAATAACATCAAACTGCTTTTCAGCAAACATTTCATTTTTTTCACTTCACTTGTCTGAATCCGTTTTGCAGTACCATTCTAAAGGCAGATGCTTTAGAATGAAGATGTTTATTCAAGTCCATCAGACTGGATCAACTCTGTTCACTGCTGAGATCCAGTCAGTTTCCATCCAGTCAAATATCAAACTTCTCTTCACAAATATAATGTCCGTTCTCTTCGTAGTCCTCCCTGGTCACCACCATCTCATCGTAGTCCGGGTTCCGGGCCAGCAGCTTCCCTCCTTCCCACGAGAAACAGATTGGACTGCAGGAATGAGACAATTCAACACTAGTAAAGACTAATTATTCATTATTAATGAGTTTAACACGAGCAACAGCTTACTAGTAGTGACCAATTAATTATGAATGACTTACATCTTACTAATAACGACAAATAAACCACTGGGACTAACCTGGGATATGAGTGCCGCAAAAACTGACAGAATGTTGCAGTGGTAGTACAGTAATACTGTGTGTGTGTGTGTGTGTGTGTGGTGGCGGGTATAGTATCTTACTTTGTAGGTAGTAGTACTGACACAGGGAGGTGGGCGGGGCTGAGTGATCGAAGCTCCGCCTCCAGACGCTCTCTGAAGCCTGGAAACAAACTGTTCCCTCCAGTCAGGACGATGTTCTGGTAGAAGTGGGGCTGCATCTCTGATGGCAGAGGACACTATTAGCAGCTACACACGCACGCGTTGGGTGTTTTCATATCAGCACTGCGTTACGTTACGCTCTGCTTCCTGTCAATCACCTGACACCCACAGGAAGAAGTGGAAGTCTCCTCCAGGAAATAATCCCTCAGAAACATGTCGCCTTACAGACTTTACTGTCTCATCCATGTCTTTTTATTTAGGGCGTCTTTGTTAGCCGGGACAGCGGCTCATTTCAAGCTAGGTCTGAGCTAGGCCAAGTTCAAAATTTTAAAAATGACAAAAAACAAGTAAATGTTAAGAAAATCTAATGACATAGAGCATGCATCACAAAATGATTTGGGGAAATGTAAACTACACACAGACACTAGTAAATGGGCTGTAACTCTAGATGACACTGGTATTCTCCTTTGAGAGCGTAGCTGCTAGCTGTAAGATTAGATCTCCTCAGGCAGAAATGGAGCATGTTCTCTAACCTTCTGGCATGGACTGGATGGAGTGGACGATGGCCTCAGGGATGCCCATCTCCTGGATGCCGATGTCCGACGGGTGGAAGAGCATCTCGGGAACAGCGAAGCGCTCGTTGGCCAACCTCAGGATCTGCTCTCCTGTTTTGTACTTTCCAGTGAAGACCATCTCCTCCCGCGGCTGGTGCAGAGAAGATAAGAAGACCAAAACATCAAGAAAATAGTGACGAGGTTAATCACTGTTGCAGTAGCAGTATTCACCAATCAATGCGTGAGACCAGTGTTACAGAACAGACATTGTTCTGAAAAAACGAACAAACCAAAGCAGCTACAGTATTCTGGTGAGCCAGAACCTGTATGCTGCTGGATGGACATTCATCAGTGATGAATGTTGTCCCACCTTGCAGAAGCCCTTTTTGATGGAGCTGAAATCTGGTAGAACGTAATCCCTCATCACAGTGTTCTCCTCCCCCTTAAACCTGACAACAGACCACACAGAACAGCCGTCATTCAACCAGCAACCATCACACTTCCTGTCTCGGATCAACGGAGAGGCGGGACTTCTGCGGTGACTGTTGTAAACAACAAACATGGCAGATCACCCGGAGCTTTACGACTTCACAAACCAGAGTTTCCATGATCTAAACAGAAAACAGCAGGTTAGAAATCCTGTCTAAGTTGTTTGTGGTGTAGATATGGGCTTACTGTGCGATCTCCATATCCTTGTAAAACTCCTGGGAGACGTAGCAGACATCCTCCTTCACCTGGTTGATCACATGGGTCTCATCCATTACATGTAACTGGCTGTAAGGAGAAGAGAGACATGCTGTTTCTATGGAAATAACCACCGTTCTGCTATCTAATAATGGAAATAACCACTGTTCTGCTATGTAACAGAGAACCCAAAGAGGCAGAGCCGAGATGAAGGTAAAGCCAACAGGACAGTCGACAGTAAAGTGGTTTTACCGATATGAAATGATCTCCTTCAGGTGATTGGTCAGTAACTTCCCTCCAACATTGATCCTGGAAAGCAAAACAAACCAATGGGCCATTAGCTTATTGTTTCTAATATCGTTGCTGATAATGTTGTTGTTGCAGCCCTCAGTCCTGGAAGCTGACCTGTAGATGCCCTCGTTCATTTTCCTGCTCCGGCAGTAGGGGGCGATGTGGGTGAAGGAGAAGCCACTGTCGACCACCAAGCAGCAGAGCTCTGAGGGATTCATGTGGAAGTAGTGATGGGCGCTAAGAGAACCCGCTGGAGAACAGAGATAACAGAGATAGATCAGAGACAGAACAGAAAAACTCCTTTGGCTGTCTTAGAACATCGTCTTAGACTAAATTCCTAAAAGGAAAGAGACGCATTGGAACAGAGAATACAGTGGAGGACGAGGATTAATCTGTCCTAAATACTTAGTCCTAGTCTGAGCCCCGGACACCGTCTGATGGATGAGACCCACAGCATCCAGTTTAACTCACCATTTATCCTGAGAGCCGACTGGAACTGGTACTCCTCGAACAGGATCTCGTTCATCGACTCCTGAATGGAGGTGAAGTTGAAGTAAGGCTCTGTGATGACGACGCTGGTGTCGGCAAACTCCACCTGAAACCAGAACACACAGGAGTAGGAGATGAGATGAGATGAGCAGACAGCAGTGTCATTAGAAATGTTTCCCACATCTCCAGAGGACCAAACCAGGCCAAGGAGCCCAGGTGAAAAACAGGCAGCACTCACATTACTTCACACAGAGATGGATACTGACTGTTATGGGGATTGAACATGTGACTTTCTGGTTACGGGACATTCTGGTCGACCTCCAGGACACCGTGTCACCATTATGTTAGTTAAAGAAAGAAAAAAACCCACTTAAAACAGCTATATTTGCAATGTTCTGTGTATTTCTGGGTCTATTTTTCTTCTTCTGTGGATAACTGGCCAATCGTAGACGACATGACGTCACGTCCAGATGTTTCCAGATATGGCCTAAAACTCAAATCTGTTTTTTTCAGACTTATGGACAATTCACGATTTTAATCTTGATTTTTCTTTTTTCTCTCTAAATAAACTAAAAAAGACCCAGGCATAATTCAAATAAGTATTTTCTTTATTAAAATAATAAAACAAATAATGAGACTAGCAACTAGTCTCCTATGTGTGCAATAACAGTTGTTCAAGAACAAACAAACAAACAGTACCACTTCCAAGGCTCTCATTGTTTTCAGGGATTGGCTATTGGTGAATAATTACACCTTGCAGAGCGCTCACAAGCTCCATGTGCTTAAATAGGCCAAAACCACAATATTTGATCCATACAACAGTCAAATATTGAAATTTTTTTTTTTTTTAATTGTCTGGAGCTGTGTACTGAATCATATCTATATGCTATCACACTTTGAGAAGAGTCAGTCAAGAATTGTACTGTGCAGAGCGTTCACAAACTCCATGTGCAAAAATTGCAACGTTTTTCCCCATAAAACGGTAAAATGTTAAGATATTTTAACAAATTTCGTCTGGTGCCGAGCACTAAGCCATATTAATGTGCTATTAAAATGTCAAAAAATCGGTAACGAAATGTGGCTGGTACAGCGTTGACAAGCAAGTGCGGCGGCGAACGCGGCAGACGTGTGACGATCGCTGATCCATAGTATCCCCCGACTCGTCGGCGGGGGATACAATAACTCCTGGAATGTGTTGAACATCACAGACTGATGAGATCTAACAGTGGAAGAGAAGCGGACAGGGGACTTTTCCTTTAAGGCAGCCTTCGAGAATAAGTGAAGCAAACTAAACACCTTAAACATTTCCTTTCCAAAGAGATGATCCCAGACTTTCCTCTGGACGTCCCAGTTGACCAGATAACCCTGGAGGGAAAAAACAGAAGAGAGAGAATGAGAAAGAAACTGAGAAACTAGAGCCAGTCCACATCGGACCTGATGTAAACCTGCAGGTTCTGTGGTTGATCGTAATCACTCACCTTTTGGAAGGGGAGGATGTAGAACAGACCAGAGGGATCTTTGATTTCATCTAGTTGATTGGCAGTGAAGGTCTTTAACCTGGAAGTCTTGGAGCGGAACTGGCAGTTTGGGATGACGCTGTGGGAGGATGAGAGATTTTCAAACTGATGAAGCCATTTTAATCTGTATTCTAAGTGACTGAATATACACATTTGGTGGGTTTGTTCTGATGCCCTGCGCTTCTTTTTGTCAGCAAGCCCAGAGAAAGCCGTTATAACGCTCCTTATTATCCCGTTTGGTAAATCAAATGAAATACACCACTTTGGTAAAGCTGACTGTGACCACAGGGGGATTTTCTGGTGAAGCGGTTACATTTTTTGGGTTCAGAACTGAACCATTAATGTTTATGGAGCATTTCCAGCCTTTGTTGATGACATTCAGCCTGGATTTTTCCTCTACCAGAGGGAAAACGTGAAAGTTTGAGTTAAGGTAAGATGAAACTTTATGGTGCATTAAGTGAGATTTTCACTTCCTAATAGCACAAGGCTGCAGGGGGTTGATAGGGTTGTTGATCAATACCAATGATTCAATGATTACTTGGCCAAGAGCTGTGGTTTCTGGCTTTCAAAACTCACTGGCTGAACTCTGTTTTCTAACACACACACACACTCTCCAGAGCTGTGAGTGACTGACCGCTAGTGCAAGAAATGTCTTATTACAGTATTTTGTATGATGATATATTACCTCTTCACTAGACTTTCTATTGGCTCTCTGATTAGCTAGCTTAGCGTTTCTATTGTGACAATCTGACTTTATTGTTTATGTCAATTACAGGCTACCATAAAGCTGATAGAGACCTGCTGATGTTGTTGCAATTCCTTGGGTCACCGATAGAGGGCAATAAAGCCCTAGATACAGATCCCCGTCGAAAGTCACACCAAAGTTCATCAATGCCGCCTTGCATATCAGCAAACGCACAAACCTCGTCAAACCGGACTTAAGGCATTTTACCAACCATTAGGAGCCACTATTCAACTCGCCATAGATACAATACATTAAGAACCTTTATTTCGGTTATTCTCACAATCTTCTTCCACCAAATGACCCAATGGAGGAGTGTGAACCAATTATAAAAGTTGAGATGCGCCGAATGGAAGATTGAACCCGAACGATTCTTAAAATGGTCCAAGTCGTGTTCTGCGACGCGTGTTTGCTTCCCAATAAGCAATGAAACATCAAACTGCCAGTTTTTGAATGGAGTCTGAATGGATGTTCTCTCCAAACAAGAGAACGGGGACGTTATCGGTGCTGGGTCAGTTACCGAGCAATAACAGTGTAACCATTTCTTTAAAATGTTGGTTAAACTGCCGTTTTCCCCTCGTGGTGATATAATTAGTAGTAACGTAAAGTAACGTTACCTGACTTTTTCGTGGCTGTATCCTATTTTCGCGGTATACGCTCCGTTGTCCAGAACTAACGTGGCCATTCTTAAATCTGAACTGACCAGATATTAACACTGCTAGGTAACTAAAGGCTGTGCTGAAAAGATTAAAACAGAACACATTATTATACTAGGAGTTTAATAGAACTGTCCGCCATTAACACTTAATTTCCTTTTTCCAGCCAATCCAGTTCTAAGTTTACGGTCCCTCTAGAAAAACGTCCGGGTGGAAACGGGATTGTATGGTTCCGTTTCTCTTCGCAAACCGATAAATGAAAACTGGAAAAGACACGCTCGTCTTTAATACAGCAGAACATGAACACATGAAAGTGACAGGGATTTATTTACGTGGTTTATAATGTGGTTATACAGTATCATCAGCACTGTTGCCGTTATGTGATAAACACAATTTCCTATAGCACAGTAGTGTTCTGCCAGTTGTAATACATACAAAGTATTCAACAGGAAAACATCATTCCAAAATTCTAAACAGTCATCTGTAAAAAATGGAGTCACTCAAAAGAAAGTCCAAGGCACTCTGCTATTAATATAAAATCTAAAAGCCTTTATTAGGACAAAGTCAAGGCCTTGTCCCCACCGTGGTCTTCATCAGGGTCATGTGACGTCAATAAGTGGGACAACACCACATTGGCTAATTACAGGTACACACCCCTAATAATGGTCCAAACAAAATAATGAAAATAAACTAAATTATAACGGAAAACACTAGAAATTGGCAACACCAATACAAATGAGATCAACAATATATATATATTCACTTAGGAATATCAAGAAGAGAAAAAAAAACATCAACCTAAATTACGAGAGACATTACTGAAATTACTGTGTGTGTGTGTGTGTGTGTTGGTGCAGGAAAGTACAGCAGCTGTGGACAAGTTTCTCTCTCAGGGTTGGAGCTTGTCTGAATGAAAACCAGTCTGTGAAGGGAAGGGTCACTTTGTATTCTGCCTCTGTGAAGGGAAGGGTCACTTTGTATTCTGCCTCTGTGAAGGGAAGGGTAACTTTGTATTCTGCCCCAGTTTTGTTTGATGATGGTTTTTAATTGGTTTCGCTTGTTTGCTGTATTGGGTAACACAGAATATTTTGGATTGCTCAGGGGTTCTTTGTTTTTTTTGCAGTAGTAGTTTCCTATTTAAAGTGCAGCAGCACAGAATAAAGCATTATGGTCATTTTATTATATGAATGAATGAAAGAATGAATGCATGAATCCTTTATTTTGTTGCCCTGCCACACTGCTGGCCCATCTCACATGGAATTACATGACAGCTTTACTATTTAACACAAAAACGTCCAGTTACACACCACAAAAACACTTTGTCCCTGAAACACAGTCCACACAAGAGAGAAGGGATGAAAAACAGAGTGCATACTAACATGCCCACATATAGTTATATATAAATTAATACAAAAGAGAACAGCAAACAGTACTCCTTATGTCTATGTAACACTCCTTTTTCCTCATTTCCCAAGCTTTCTCCAAATAGTCTGCAAAACCAAATATCTCAACCAACCAACGTCAAATTTCAAAGCCCCCTTACATAAAAAATGTACCTTTCTATTCACGTTGGCAAACAAAATGTCCATTTGTTTACTATAAAAAGGGCTATACAAAATCTCTCCTTCTTGGGCAGGTTATATAGATCATCATTTTCAGGCAAATATTCATACATAATCTCACAAAAGGTCCTGAACTTTGGTTTGCTCCACATTTCAGCAACCCATGCTTCTTTTAAAGTCAGAAAGACTAGTTCTATTAGTGTGAATATCAACGTTTGCCTTGCTCAAAAAAAAAAATACTCACAACCCAATCTGAAATATATGTCATATATTTCCCTTGCCCATTCAAATGCATATCTTTTTTAAAGAATATTCTTTTGGCAGGATACTTCTTCAAGCACCATACATACACCTGATCCAGTCAAACACAAGCTTGGCAAACTTTTGAATATGTATGGCAACTAAGTGTCTTAGTTTGGCCAATGATTCCACTTCATGTTCATCAACATGAAGGTCCAAATATTTGTGATGTTTTGTATAATTCAGTTTTTTAGTGCCCAAACAAAATTGAAAGTTGCTGATAGAACGGTGGGGATTTCTAAAATGCATTATTTCAGTTTTCTTCTCATTGATGGCTAACCTCCATTTCTCACACCAGTTGTTTGCAAGAGAAAGCACCTAACATACTGTATTTTGATGTGTGTCCAAATACAGTATAGAGGCTACCAATTATACCATGAATACTCATCCCAAAAATGATCAACCTTGTGTTTTGTTTGTTGCCAACACATCTTATCTATCGAGCTTATTCCGTTTAAAAGAGCGAGAGGTCAGCAGGTCACTCCAGGTACTTAGGGATGCATCCTTCCAGGTCAATCATCTCCGGCCAGCCGTTGTATTTATTATTGTCTTTGTCGTTTTTTAGGTGCTGGAACAGAGAGACAGTACTTTAGTTATGTATTTATTTATTTATTTTTATATCAGTAAATCCATATGAACTGATGGCGGTTACCTTCTCAAAGTTACTATTCATCTTGGCTCCTTTCCCACCAACAAACAGCCAGTTGTCTCTGTAGCTCAGTGATTGGATGTGAGAGCTGCCCAGTTCTTCAAGCAGCTTCTTCGCTTCGTCATTTAACCTGTCAGATAATCCAGGTTACAGGTAATCAGCATTTTACTGCACATACAAGATCCATGGATGTGCCAGGCCATCAGCAGATCCATGGAAGATGAGGCGTCACATTCTCTCCATTAAAAAGCGATCTTCATTATTAAAACTGTGACGTTCCCGTTGGCGTCTGTATCTAGATACTGGCTATTCAAATTATTTTACTAGACTTTTTAAATTGGTCTCATGTCTGCTAGGCCTCCTACCTGTTATTGTATTGTCTGGGTTTTGAGGGCTTGTGTGTGTTTAATGTGTTTTAATGTATCTTTTGTTTTTGTACTTTGACCTTGTGTAACTTCTCCTATCCTAGTCACCAATCTCACGAGGATCACATTGGCCAATCACATCTCTGCCCGCTCCCCTTGCACCGCCCCTACCACTCCCTGGTTTGATGGCCTAATCACAACCACCTGTGTCTATAGGCCCTCTGCTGTATTGTATTGGTTGTATAATTATGTTTCATTTGCTGTGTATCTCATGTCTGAAGAAGGTCCTAGCGACCGAAACGTCACGATTTTATCAATAAAGATGGCTTTTTAATGCAGAGTGTGGCACCTAATCTTCAAAGGATAATTGCTGCCATGGTGAATGTTAAGCCCATTTTCCAGAGCGACCTCTCTCCTTAGGAAATTCCTGTGTTTTGTTGTGGTAACCTGTAGCTAGAGGGACTTTGAAACGGGTCTCGTAGCGGATACGAAACAAGCTTTCTATTAGCATTAGCTCTGACCGATTTGTGGGTCTACATGTGGAAGAATAAAACCTTTTACTTAGCACCGCATTCTAATCCATTTCAAAAGAACTACTTTCAGGAGGAAATACCCTCTTCCTCAGCTGAGAGGCTTGAATGGCATCTAGAGGAAGGGAAATAAGACATGACTGTTTCTCATGTAAAAATCCACATGTATTTTTTAGGTAAGGGAGAGAGGGCTTAACGTTCACTGTGGCCGGATTGATCTTTAAAGTGAAGCTGAGACGTTTACTTTGTTGCAGGTTCATCAAAGGTGGCGATCAGCACAGCAGAGCCTTGCTCAATAGTCCGGAGGAAGTCATTGAGAATTTGAACATCTGCAAGACAAACACCCAGTCCACCGTTTCCATCTCTGACATTCATTTGCAGTACATGTACGTTTTTAACATGGGAGGCCCCAGTGAGAACTGAACCCCCAACCCTGGCAGTTAGTGCCTTGCTTTACCCATTTAGCTATACAGGACCACATAGTAGTTGTGGTATTAGTTGTAATAGTAGCTGCTACGTACCTCCTTCAAACGTGTTGAATTGACCGGTCTTGACGAGTTCTCCCGTTCTCCCTGTTAACAGACAGAGGCTGGAAACTGAAGCTACAACCCTTTATTATGAAGGAAAATGAGTGAAACGCCAACAGAGTTGGTGCTGCAGTCTGGTCTAACACTTACCATTTACAACAACGATGTTCATTCCAACGCCAGCGTTGTTTATCACCGAGCCAAGAACCCTGAGAAAAGAGGTCAAAAGTCATACTGATGTACTGTAAATGTCAGCTAACGCCATCATCAACACAACGAACCGGCCAGGAACCGGCAACCAAACCCGGTGGCTCTGGCTACCGGAGGTGGAGACACCAGAGGGAGGACCGGAGGACCAAGGAGAGGTGGAAAACCAGAACAAAATATGGAGGAAAGAAGAAAGCGTGAAGAGGGAAAGAAAGCAGGGAGGAAGTGGAAGCATGTGAAGAGATGAGCAGAGACCAGGAAGTGGGGGGGGGAAGACAGGAAGAGCATCCTACAGCTTGTTCTCCAGACCAGGAAGTGGGGGGAAGACAAAGTGGGGGGAAGACAGGAG
>OMLI01083194.1:4026-18846 GCA_900302605.1 Rondeletia loricata | reverse complement strand
TTTATTATTATTGGCAAAATATCAGCATTTGATTCATAAATTATTATTATTTGATAATAATATGATTAACAGTTAATTATGATTAATTGTCATGCTCATCAAAAAACCATGCAATATATTTTTGTGCTGAGGGAGGGTTGACTATTTTAAATGTTGAAGGGGTCGGAAAATCTCCATATAGCCCTTATCATAAATATCAAACGGTCCCTAAACCTGACGCAAGTCCACCTACATCTGACAAAAGACAGCTAAACCTGACTCAAGTCCACCTACATCTGACAAAAGACAGATAAACCTGACTCAAGTCCACCTACATCTGACAAAAGACAGATAAACCTGACTCAAGTCCACCTACATCTGACAAAAGACAGATAAACCTGACTCAAATCCAACTAAACCTGACTCAAGTCCACCTACATCTGACAAAAGACAGATAAACCTGACTCAAATCCAACTAAACCTGACTCAAGTCCACCTACATCTGACAAAAGACAGATAAACCTGACTCAAATCCAACTAAACCTGACTCAAGTCCACCTACATCTGACAAAAGACAGATAAACCTGACTCAAATCCAACTAAACCTGACTCAAGTCCACCTACATCTGACAAAAGACAGATAAACCTGACTCAAATCCAACTAAACCTGACTCAAGTTCACCGACATCTGACAGCTAAAACGAATGACGAAGGCGGCTGAGGATGTCCTAAAATGGCCACTGTTCTGGACACACTGGCTCCTGTGGTGCTGATGGACTTACAACAGCAGTATTGCTGAGCGCAACGTTCTTTGACCGCATTTTTTTAATGTCAGGTGTTACACTTGTGGATTTGATACTGGGCAGCAGGAACTAAGATGAACTCTCTCTCTCTCTCTCTCTCTCATATATCCAAAAGGCACATTTCACTGCTTAACTCTGAAAAAATTATATAATGTGTAGTGTTACAAAAGAAGTGCAGTGAATAGGTCAGAAACTAGGGCGTGATTATGGATGTTGATATGAAGGCCATATATTAAAAGCTTTGTTGTTTAAAAACATTTCTAAAGTCGCCAAATTACCAAGGCAAACAGTGGAAGGACCGTTCTATCCATTCAAGTTCTGTGCTCGGCCCTCCATGGCACACGGTTGAATACCCCTGGTTTAAAGTTTCAACCCATAGAGAGCAGTGCAGAAGCCCCATGTGATTTAGTATTGATTTACTATTTAATGGAGAGCACTATAAAGTTCTATAAAGTGGGTAGCGCTTTGACTCATAGGCTGCAGTATCACAATACTTCTCCCTTTTAGTTATTTTCTCCTCAAGAAAACTATCAGAGGTGTTTGGCTCAGTAGGTAGTGTCTGCCTTTTATGTTGAAGATTGTGGGTTCAAATCCAGGCCTGTCTTTTATGAAGTCATAAACTGCCAAGAATATACAACGTTTAGCCATTGTGAATAACTTGAACAATGTGGATGAGCTGTAATTAAGTGATAAACTTGACTAAGGCCACCGCCTAACACAAAATTAACCATAACTCATCAACTGCATTTCCAAACTTTTCTGTCTGTCTTTCTATTAGTCCCAATATAAATGTTGGTTGCAATTGGTGCATGTGGTCATGGTGGTAAATTCTCCTCCCATGTTTTCACATGTTTCCCATGAGATGGTTCATGATAGTCCACTGGTTTCCAACCCCGGTCCTCGGGACCCAGAGTACTGCTGGTTTTCTATCCTACCAGGTAGTTAATTGCATTCACCTGGCATCTCAGGTCTAAATCAGTTAGATGGCTATTAGACGGCTAGAATGTAAACCAGTTGGGAACCACCGACTAGGGCCTTTTAGAAAAAGATGATGGAAACTGATAATCCCTGGCACACCCCATACTACAAACCAAGAGCTCCTTCTTGTCAAACTCAGCTGCAGCTCAATTTCCAAACCATAGTTATAAAGAAGGCCAGAGAGCTCATACTTCGTCTTTCTCTGCACTTCAACCCCACAATCTGGTACCCAGTGTATAATCGTGAGTTGGTCGTAGTTATGTTTTTAATATTTCTAATTGTTCATTGTTTTGGTGTATAATTGCATACATGTTTGCATCCTAGTTTTTAGATTTTTGGTTGATGTTAAGTGTGGTAATTAACTTCATGGGAAGCCATTGTTTCAGGTTGCCACAGCTTGCCTTGGTGCATTTGAGTGAGTAATGAATGTTTATATGCTGCTTGATCATTCTTTTGTGTACTGCTTCAGACCTGTCTAGTTAAGTTCTTGGTTTGGTCATTTTATTGAATGAAAGGATCATGGTGATTCAATATTGGATGTGAGGTATTTACCAAAAATGATGCATGATATTTGTAGAGCTGTATACTCTTAACCCTTCTGTTCTGAAGAACCCCCATTTTTCTTTTCACCTTTCCCTCACACTTGGGCACTCCAATCCAGTTTTCCTCCACTCTTTGTTTTACGCTTAACTGACTTCAAATCATGCAGTCACTCTTGAACACTTTCACCTGTTTCACCATCTATACAAGTTCCCTCCTTTCAGACATTTTGTCTCATGGGGCGGCAGCTGGCTCACACCGTTGGTGAATGTCCAGTAAGTCATTTGTTACTTTTTAGCGTCATTTAGTATTTTCTCTTGTATTCCTGTAAATCCATATTTCCTCAGTTAATATTAGTATTTATTTATTACCTAGTATGGATTTATTCAGTCTCATTAGTAATTTGGTTTGACTTAATTGGTGTTCATTGTTAACTTTAACTAACGTGTCTAAACTAATGTCTCTCTCGTGCTCCTCAGATTACCACAACCTGCTCATGTGTCTCCGTGTTACTGATCATTGTGAATAAACCAAGACCTCTGCTCTATACTCTCTGGAAAGCACGTTGTTCAAAAGCTTTCTAATGATGCGCCGTGAAGATGGCCACCAGCCATTTCCTGTTTTACACCTCCCATAAATATGCATCAAAAACCTGTCCTCGATTGACTATTGGTGATCTAGTGCTGCCCCTACTTTAACAAGCTATATTCTTTTTGTTTTTAACCACATTTTCACAATTTCCAGTAAGATGGTACATGATAGACATATGGTCCTGGGCTCCTGGCCCTTTCTTTGCACGCATTTACCATTCACTGCATTGTAATCCTGAAGTTGGATGCGTATGTGATCATATGAATATTCTGTCACTACTGAAACTTTAATCTTGGAGTATTTGAAAAATGTGCCAATTTGGGCTTGAACCTTTCCGATCGCCACTTGCAGCTACATTATCCATTTGAATCTACTAGTAATTTGTCATCCTTTCTTTCTCTCCTCTCTTCAGGTTGACAAAGTACAAAATGTCCTCCTCTCCACCACACAACTTCTCCTGGGTTGAACCAGGCAAGCTGGCTGGATTGGCACTTCCCAGAATGACCTCTGACTACCATTATCTGCTGGACAACGGCATCAAACATCTGGTTTGCCTGTGTGAGAGGAAACCACCTTACCATGACGAATGCCCAGAGTTGCAGCTGCACCACATCAAGATACATGACTTCACTCCTCCATCACCAAGTCAGATTGATAACTTCCTATCCATTGTGGATGAGGCCAACTCCAAGGGTGAGGTAAGGATCTCAGACTACTTGATGGTGGAGCTTGTAAGATATTTTCAGGAGCTTCTAGGGTTTAATCTAGTACAGAGAATGTTGTGCACCTGATTAACAGTCGCAATAGTGAAACTTATTGCATACAGTTAGCTTGAATGGCCCCAAAATGCCAGTTCAGTTCTCTAGGGTCCAGTTGGCTTTGACTGAGCCTGTAGTCCAACTGGCAAAGGGCAAACAAATCTTTCACAACCTTGCAGCTCCTCCAAGGTGCATGAATCAAAAGGAATGGAAAAATGGCTTTAATGGCCTTTGTCAGGGTTACAGGATTGCATACTATGCATGCAATTGTGTTACCCTGACAAAGGCTATTACAACTGAAACGCATTGGGTTTTAATATATAGCTTAGTCAATTGTTCTTCAAGAGTGGCTGAATTTTTCATTTCTTCCAGTATTCAGTGTTTTGTGTATATACCAATGCTTAAAAAATAATAGGCGAATACCAGTCTCATCATGGAGCCCACAAAACACCATAATGCTAATGCGGGAGGTGTGTGGTAGGATAGATTTAACAGATGAAATGACTGTATTGTCCCTCCTCAGGGTGTAGCAGTTCACTGCATGCTTGGCCATGGGAGAACGGGGACCATGCTGGCCTGCTATTTGGTGAAGACGAGGAAGCTGTCGGGGATAGACGCCATCAAGGAGATCCGGAGAATACGTCATGGCTCCATTGAAACTCATGAACAAGAGAAGGCAGTGATACAGTTTTATCAGCGCACCAAATAACTTTCTTTTACGAAGGAAATAACAGTTGTGCATTTGTTAGGAAGTGGCAATGACCATTATAGTTCCATCAATCTGTAGTAAGATTTTATTTTTAAAAACGAGCATATAATAAGAGGAAGAATATTATTTTTGAGTGCCTCAACAATACAGTTTTATAAAGGATTGTTTTTAATATATTTTCAGTTCGCTAAAATAAAACTAGGAATAGAAAAATGCAAGAAATGTACATATACAGTAAGTGTTTAGACAGACGATAACACCAAAAAAATTAATTTAATATAGTACTAAACTAAAACATTCAAATCATCCATGCCCTTCGGCAGTTTAACTAATTAATTTCACAGTTCGGTCAATACACTACGATGCACTGCTTTTTCTACATGATATACTGTAATTTTGCTACCACATCTGAGCTTTTTTCTTTATGTAGAGATTATCTTCATCTTCTGAGGTTTCTGTTTACAAGGCTTTAACCTTCAGTTAGGCACTGGACGCCAGGGAAAAGAGACGTTGACGTTCCTTGAATGTGAGGTTTTCAGGAGCTGCTGCTCTGTTGATTTTCTCCTGCTGGTTTCTGTAAATGAGCATTGATAGCAGAAATACTTGAATTATATTACTTATCAAGAATAATTTCTGTTGACAAATACTAGCCTATGCTGTTTTAAAACAAAATATATTTATAGAATGTAGTCTATACATTTTATATTTTCTTTTACTCAGGGATTTGCTTTTAAAGTCTTTAGTCACATGAATCTAATTAAATGCACCAATGTCTATTCCAGTTTTTAAAAAATGGAATAAACTGTAAGCAGCTAGTTGTGACGGTACACTACTGTGCGTGGATATTTCTGTGATATTAAGTGATCATGAGAAAAAATGCTGTATAAATATCACAATTGCCATTTGAATTTGAATGAATGCCAACGTTATGCTTAAACAAAGTTTAAACTCACTCTTTTGATGCCATGTTATGAAATTCTTGAGCAAGTCCACTTGATCTTTGATCTGTCAAACATGGAAATGTTATAATTGAAAATAAAAGGATGTCTGATGAACACGGCCTCTTTTGAAAGGATCAAACTAACAGCGAAATGCCTTTTCAGTAATGTTTGCGTATCTGATATGCATTTGTCATTTACCAATAAACAGGACTTGACGTTGCAATTCTTTGTACCATAATTGTGAATGATAGTATTTTTCCAGTTATAATACCTGTAGTTCTTGCCTGCTCTTCCAACTCCTTGAATTCACAGTTTTCTTTTCCTCCAGAGTTCCTCTTATTCTGTAGGTGGAAAAACATAATTGTTAAACAAATGTAAATTATTCTGAATTTTTTTAGTAGCTGCTTTACAGTATATTCACATGACTTTATGGGTAAAACATATGAAATATGCCTTTATAGGACATAAATGTAGTTGTAATTAACTATAAACATGTTTATAATGTCGTATGACACTAAGCACCTATAGTGAATTATCGGTATAAGTGGTTATTAAACTTATTTGTAATTTCTAAATATTTGCATATAATGGCTTATAGAATATGTTGTGAATATTATAGTAACCCCCATCTAGCTTGGGAAATGCTTTGAGTGGATCACTTAATTTAAAGCAAACGGTGGTTACGTGGTTTATAAAGCATAATATGGTGAAGAGCAAACATCTCCTTTTACTTAAAGCAAGCAGAAACACATGAATAGTCGGTCATAAAGTTCTACAATACACTACAATCATGGAGTCAAGTAATACAGTGTTGTAATACATTATAAATATATGAGCAAAAAAAAAAAATGGTTAAAAAAAAGTTAGCTTTATAACACTTATAAATCACTATAGGTTCTTATAGAAAATGTAATTAGACATTA
Organism: Rondeletia loricata; assembly: GCA_900302605.1. Classification (NCBI taxonomy): domain Eukaryota; kingdom Metazoa; phylum Chordata; class Actinopteri; order Beryciformes; family Rondeletiidae; genus Rondeletia; species Rondeletia loricata. The sequence goes on along the minus strand of OMLI01083194.1, from coordinate 12,624 downwards.
TAAACATGCTTATAGTGTGTTATAGCTTCAATTATAATCTATAAACACGTCATAGAAAGTGTTACCATGTTGTCATGTGAAAACCTCGTAACTCCAGTTTTGTTGATTATTTAATTTTAACTCCAATTGAAGGATTACATGTTCCGCTATGGGGTGAGAACATTCTACGACCCTTGGGTTTATGAAACCCTTTCAACACCCCATAGGATAAACTGATACATGCATGGTGTTCAATCTAACAACTAGCCTGTTTTTCTTACTTCCTGAAAAGTTGACATTTTGGAGATGAGAGTCTCTCATCCGACAGCGACAATATGTTATGTAGTGATGTTAAGAACAGTGTTGATCTCATCATCATCATTCTGGTTAGGCCTGTGTTGGGCTTCACCTGTGCTCTCTTATCCAGTTGCTGTATCGTCATCATCATGTCCATATCCTCATCTTCCTCCTCCTCCTCCTCATCATCTCCATTCTGCTGGAACTCCTGCAGTCTCTTCTGAAACTGCCACTCCAGGTTGAGCTTGCGGAGTCTGTCGTTCTCTTCCGCTGAGCGACTGGCTTTGGCCTGAAGCTCCTGGACCTCCTGCTGCAGCAGATCCACCGCCTGGAGCCTCTGCTGCTTCTCCAGCTTCTCCCGGGCTTCCCTCCTCCACGGATCCGTCGGCAGGCCTTTGCCATCGGAGAACTCCTTACTCATGGCGAAATACTGAGGGTCCTTTTGTCTCATAGGACCGGCGCTTGGTTTCTGTTGAGCAGGAGGTTTCTGGAAGGAGACACGTTTTGTTGGAGTGATGCTCGTTTGGGGCTTTGCTGTTTGTGCCCTAAGTGTGATGGGTCGCTGCTGCTGTGATGAAAGGGAGGGCTGAGGCGGCTTCTTGGTTGCAGAAGTGGGACATGCGTAAATAGGATTATCTTGGAGTTGAGAGCTCTGTTTTTGGCTTCCTTGAGTTGCATATCCATTGACCTTCAGGTTTTGGCTCAACTTCACCGCCAGCAAAGAAGAACTCTGCTGGAAGGTGGTGAGTGGAGGATTTGACTGCGTGTCGACTGCTCTGGCTATAGGGATGTCTATGCGTATCGGCTGGATTGAAGAAGGTGTTGCTGTTGGATTTTGTGAAAGAGGGGTTCTCCACAAGCCAGCGCCACTTTTGCGACCACTCTGCTGGTGTTTTGTGGGAGAACTGTAATCGGAGAGGATGTCGTGAGTAGAGACACTTGGGCGTATAGGGAAGGAAGAGTAGTGGCTCACGGTTGGCTTTGGACTCTGGTGCTCCCACACATGATGTCGCCTGTCCAGCAGAGGGCCTCCACTGTCCACACACAAGTTTTCCTGTGAGAGGGCTTGACGCTGGAGGGAGAAATATTGAGATTTGATTTAAATATGTATCATTTTATAAATCCATTTAAAATAAAGATGTTGCCTTTTGTTTATTGCTCAATAAAAAATACATATGATCACATTCAAAGCATTCTTAATATACTTTACAAAGTTGTGTTGGTTGTACTTCTTGCTGAAACATACCATAAAGGTCCTCTTGTTGGAGCTCTGTCCATCTGAAGGCCTCAGTGACACTTTGAAGGTTTGCTGTGGTTGACTGGATTCAGATGATATCTTCATGTCCTGAGCTCTAGGGGTTGGTAGTGTCAAGTATTCCCTTTGATATGTCTGGATATAAAAAAAAGAACAGCATTGCTCCTTTTGTGACAAATAAAATCATTTAATAGCCTAATAAAAGTTTTCAAACTATATTTCATTCCAGTTTTAGTATTTAGCTGACACTCTTCTCTACAGTGACTGACAATGATTGCAACAGTAGAACAAGCTTTGATTCCTAGATCGCAAACATTACAAGAAATGCGATTGAGAAAACTAGAAAAAACTCACATCGGTGCAAAGGTTGATGGTGGAGACGGCAGAGATCCGGCTTCCTCTCACAACTGGGTCGACAGGTTCTTCTCCATCCTCGGGGACGGAGTCTGCAGAAGTAAGGAGAGAAGAAAGACACTGGAGTTGTTCTTGTATGGCTTACCCTCAAGCACTCAACATATTTCACATTAAGACAGCGGAAAGAAGCGATCAAAATAGAAATACACCCACTTGTCATATTTGGGTTGGACCGATAAAGCTGCCTGTTCCTCTGCAGTATCTGGTCTTTCTTTCTTTTGCTGGTTCCATGCTGGTTCTGCCACTGTTCTGAAGGACTATGGTCCACACCATTGTACAGCATGAGGGCTTTACCATTTGGCTTAGCATGGCTGTGGCTTTTACCGCCTTGTAAAACAACAAAAAATATTTGTATCAGATAATGTAGAATACAATGTGAAGAAACGATGGTTTGAATCAGAATCTGTTCATACCTGCATTCCTTCCTGAGGTTGGTTCACTTAGCAAAGCCTCCAGACCGTGGAAGCTCGCTCCGAGCTTCGCCACCTGCAGGGTCACAACAGGGCCGGTCTGCATCATGATAGCTGCTGCCCTGCACCAAGACAGGATCAACATGGGTCAGCAATGGAGTCATCGTCCATTTCATCCTTTCATATTGTCATGGAAACATATACACGTTTTCATCACATGCTTTAATTGTACTTAATCTTTCCATTACCTTATCATCTCTTAGTAAAGCAAACTTTGTCATATAAGAGTTTTGAACTCTGGATAAGACTGTTACAATTTAATCACTTAATTTAAGTGTGCTTGTGCTTCATTACATTATCTGGGACTTTATAAGACACATCAACGTTTTCATGTAAGATGAGTTTTTGGAACTTTGGATAAGACTGTTATATAGCCACTCTCTTGCAGTTTCATCACTTAATTTAGGCTTTTCATTACATTATCTGGGACTTGATAAAACATATACACTTCTTCACGCAAGAGGAGTGTTTTGAACTGCAGGCCAGGCTGTTATCTAGCTACCTTTCTTGATTGAGGCCGACCAGGCTCTGACCATCCACACTCAGCAACTGGTCCCCAGCAGTCAACCTGCCATTCTGCATACAGTAGAGACACATAAGACATGTTATCTCTTACTTTGAGCTTTCCTTGGATAATTTCAGTGAAATTATTCTATATTTTTCACATCTCAAGGTCAGCTGAATCCAAAATGTGTTAGAGCTCACCATTTCTGCTGGTCCTCCCTTGACAATAGATTTGACATAAATCCCAAGGTGACCTTGCCCTGCTCCCTGTGGCAAAATATGGAGGGAAAGACAAATTAGTTGAGACATTTAGCAGATAGTTTTGGTTGAATAGTTCCAGTTAAGTAAGAAAAAACCATCTTGTCATCTTGAGGCAGCGATCCACTTCACCTTGGCAGCCACAATGCTGACTCCCATTCCACTGTTCAAAGGTTTATTCAACGTGATATTCACAATCTCTGGCTCTCTGCATGCTGCCTGATGGAGAAAAGAAACGATGTTACTGCTGTATAAATGGTTGTTTTTATCTTGAGTATAAATATCCAGTTTCTTACTGGGTTAAAGAGACTGCAGTTTCATACTGTAACACATTTGGGACCACAACCCAACAGAAGTATGTGTGTTTGTTCACCAAGTGTGAGCTCTCTGCAGAAGTTGCTTCACTGAAGAACACGGTCCAGTTGCCTTTGAAGTTGGGCTGAGATATTAAAGAGCAGAGACCTGGAAGAGTAGGACATCAATACAAATAGCAGAAACAGTAACCCTAACTGGGCCTTTGAGTTTGTACAGTGTGGATACAGTGGTAAATAAAACATTGGGTAAGCTATGAACTCCAATCTGTGATCACCGTGAGGCAAACAACTATGAATAAAAGCAAAAACATTTTCAGAATAGTGTAAATTTAAGCTTTACTCTCTTTAAAATATCCTATTTTCATGTACCTTACATCTGTCTCACACTGCTATAATATACACTATACATTTAAATCATAATGATTTAACTATATCAGACTAAAATGAGGAGTTACCTCTATTTTACAAATACAATGGTGGGTAAACACCATTTTAGCTGAGTTTACCCCAGCTACATCCCTGAATTAGGATTACAAATTAGGATTACAAATATGACTGAATATTCAAAAAAAATCCCATACCTTTGCAGCAAATTGGCTCCAAGAATTCCTTAAACCCCGGAGGAATTCCTCTCACAGTGTCACAGGAGAATCCTCCCTCAGGCAGCAGGAAGGGCAAATGGAGGTCAAGGCTCTCCTCCAGCTGGACGTCCCATCCCTCACTCCGAACCAGGTTATCTGCTGAGGCCTCTGCAGCCGTCACTACAGCGTCGATCAAATCCTGGAGGGTAGATGACAGATGTGTCTCGTTCTGTGGCAAGGCTTTAGGGAAGGGACATCTACTCTGCTTGCTGTGGCCATGACACTCTACCAGTGTTGTTATATAGCTGACCCTGACCTCTGACCTCCCTGGAGGTGGAGGAAAGAGCATTTCCCTGCAGGGACCAATAAAGTATAACATTATAATGATGATGATGATGATGATTGTTATTATCAATAGTAGTAACCTTTATTTCTCCAGGTTATTCCCCTTGAGATCAAAGATCTCTTTTACAAGGGAGAGCTGGCCTAGAAAGCAGCAGCATATTTAGCTACAAACAGAAAAACAACAGAAGCATGAGAGGAACAGAAGAAGAGAGAAAGAGGACGAGGTACTCACAGGGGGGATGTGAGGCTCACTGGCTGCATAGAGGTAGCTGGTTAGCAGCGTCTGCAGCTGCAGTGAATTCAACTTGAAACAGGTATTCAGGATGTCCTTCACATCTTGCATGGAGTACTTACTCATGGTCAGGAGCATCGTTGCCTAGAAACAGCCAGCCAACGTGATTTTAACACCTTTTACCAAATAATTTAATTAAATACTGTATTCTGTGACACCGTAAATACAATCTGTGATGAAAACGGCAAAGCACAAAGAAGTTCAGAAATGTATTATCTCACAAAACAAGTCCATAGACAAAACGCAGGAACACACCTGGATGATGTGTCCCAGGTGGCAGTCAGCAGCGAGCTCCAGGCCCTGCCTCTCTGCCCAGGCCTCAATCGCAGTGAGCCTCTGGCGGAGGGCCGCTCCCCAGTAGTGGGAGCGCAGGCCCAGGCTGCCGGCCTCCGGACTCATCAGCTGGTTGAAGAGCCAGGCACTGATGAAATGGAAGAGCTGGGAGAAGAGCTGGATGGTGAGGGCGGGGTTGACCCGGCAGCGGCGTAACAGAGACATGGTGTTCATCAAGGTGTTCAGTACCAGCTCTGTAACAGGCAAGACAGAACGCCAAAACATACTAAATAGTATTTGATAAAGGGAACAAAACCTGTCGCAACATCACAGCTCTCCCAAGGCACTTCACTCAAGCGGTGAACTGGATAAAATGAAAAAAAGATGAATTATTATTATTTTTCTGTTTGTAATTAAATTAAGTGCAGGTTTACCTATGCCCGCAGGCAGTCGGCCATGCTGCTCAGGATCAATCAAAAAAGTTGGCAAGTGCTTCCTGAGCTCATTCTGCAGACACTGTATCAGGCACCTTGGGGAATAAAACACACATATATTATATATAATCACCAATATTATACATAATACGTTACATTATAATCAGTGGAACTCTTTTCCTTCTTGAGGCCTTCAGACAAAGAGCCACATAAACCTGTTTTGAATATTTTTAACAAGTCGTGAATCCAAACACTTTGGCTTGTGAATGTTCCACATCACCTGAAAGCACTGAACCTCCACAGTCATTTATAATTTGTGTTGTCTCACTTGTAAGCTTTGTGCACCAGGTGGGACAGATCCACCTGAGCCTGCTGTGTGAGAGGGCTGAGATCCTTGTCATGCTTGATGAAGTTTAAGAGCTCAGAGGAGTTGGCCATCCAGAAGGCAAGAGCACCAGCCATGGCCTGCTGCTTCTGAAAGGACACACACACACACACACACACACACACACACACACACACACACACAAAAACTCATCCCCTGAAGTTCTTTTCATATACTCTGTTTATAAACTATACCATTAATCCAGTTTCATCTGCTGCTCGGTCTACACACATGTAACAAAGTGATAGGTTTCATGGACTTGCCTGAATGACCTTCTCTGTCAAGCCCACCATTTTGTTTGTGATCGAGGTTACTCTGTGTGCCTGTGCTGTGGGGAGGGAGCCTTGGCTGTAATGGCGTTGGAGAGCAAAGCGCCCCACTGCATAGAGGGTGTATGCAGGTGAGAGCTTGAAATGAACTGTAGAGCTGTTGGTGTAATTTATGACTGCAGACAAGAAGGCTTCCTCCGCTGAAACGTGAACGACACCAATAGGGGGCAGGAGAGGATAATGGGAAAAGGAAGGCCGTGAACTCACAACCAACAAGTATTTAACAGGAAAACAACAACCTTTTTTTTCCTTCCATACTCACAGTCATCACAGAATTTAATTCCAACTGGTAACCCAGGTTGATCGAAGAAGTTTGGCCAAAGACTTCCTGTGTGTATTACACAGAAACGTGGCTAGTCAAACAAGACTACAAATAATGCAACTTACAGCCATCATGATGTTTTTATATAACATAGTACTCATAGACTCTTGATTGGTCCCCTCATGGCATCAAATCAAATATGCAAATTTGTGTGGTGGCACACAAGGTCATGGTTATGCACCCCCACTGCACTGTTCATTATAATATCTATTTTCCCAACAATTTGCAGATTACTCACCCGGGTCAGACTGCCTCCGCTCTTGCTGTTTGTTTTCTGTGCACCGCTGGTCACGCTTTTTTGTCTCAGGGTTACAGACGCGAATGCTATTGTTGTTGTTCAGTGGCGTTTCAGTTGACCTGGATATTTGTTTAAAAGGGTAGGATGTTATTCTGTCCGTTAGGTGTGGCTCCAGGCCAGAAGTCTGAACAAAATGTGAAGAGTGAACAGGGGAAGGTCTTACTCGCTCTCATCCCCTGCAGCCTTCGTTTTATTCTTCTCTTTCTTCTTTTCTTTTCTTGACAGTGTCCTCTTGAAGTTTTGTATCACGCCTCCTTTTTCCTTCTTCTCATGACAGTTGTCCTTTATTGTTCAAGAACATACAGACACATACAAAGGACAGAGGTATGGGATTAAGAGTGAGGTAAAGTACTATGAAGGGGCGTGAAAGCACAGACTAAATGATCAAGTAATATGTTCTGAATTGTCAAATAACATCATTTGATAATCTAGTTAGGACTCCAAGCGTAATGATTAAATCCATGCAGATGAGCATGGGTTGATAGGTCGCCTACCTCCAAAGTCTGCTTCTCATTCTTGAGGACAAAACGTCCTTCTCTGTTGTCTGAGTTCCAGTTTAATTGTACAACCAAAGGTTTCTCATCGAGGTCCAATCTACGTTCTTATTCCGCATATAAAAAAACAGGAAAATGGTTACTGAATCAATTAAATAACACACCTGAACAGTTATAACTGAGCAGTTGTATTGAACTGTTTGACCAGCTGGAATCAAATGAACAGCCTGAATGAGCAGCGGCTTGTCCAGGGCACTTTTGTCAAAGCATGTTGTAGGTAAACTCTTAAGGATTTGTCATTTTAGATGCATCTGTGTGTCTAATTTGGGACAGCACATGTTTATGTTACATGAATTGTCCCACGGTAACACACACAGAAGTGTTGAAAATGACACATCTTTGTTAAGAACGTGTGACAATCTTAGTCCACCCTCTGGACAGGCCACTGTCAAAGAGGCAGCGATGATCAATCTCACTGCATTTCACTCAGAGTCACCAGAGGTGAGTGCTTACCCTCATTGGTGTGGACCTCATACAGGGAATAGCAAGTGGTCAGCATTTTCATATCAGGCCTGAATTTCTCTGAAAGAGTTTCAATAACCTCACGAGTTGAAGAGCGGCTACAAACACGCAGGCACTTGGAGGCAACGTTGCCTGCAACATGATCCTCAAAGTAGAAACGCATCACACCGTGGAACTCCAGGTTCTATAGGGAAGAAGAAACCAATAAACCTGTCTTATAAAAACATATTCCTATTCCTTTTATGTGTTTATTTTTTCTTCTTTTTTTTAACCTTTGTAAAGTGTGTTGAGATCATGGTGTTAAAGTCACAATGAAACCACATTTTGAGAGCATCTTACTTCTTCAATGTGATGTATTTCCTGTTGGAACAGGATACTGGGGCGGGACATAATGCGGGGAGGGATCATTCAGAAGTTTAAACCAATGGGATATCAGTTAGGGAGAGAAAGGCAGTTTTATTTGATGGGAGGGGCAGGATTGTTCAAAACTTTTATTGGTTGTACGTACAGTTGTACGTACGCCTCCTGGTACACAATGAAGTCACCACTAAAGATTTTCCGTTTTCCAGGTAGTAAAAGTAATGAGATTTGGATATACAAATACAAGAATATAAATTTCTTGTCATATTTTTTGCATAAATTGTCAAATAGGTGTATGAAAAGTAATTTTTCATTTCAGTGTGACTTTAAGACTACAAAGGCAAAACCACCATTAAATTAAATGCTGTTTTGAATTTTAGATTTGAAATGTCTCAGCTCCTGCGTGACTTTTCCAAGACCCACTTTCTGGACAAACTAGTGTTGTTAGATACTCAAAACGACACAAGGAAAT
>OMLI01083192.1:0-12795 GCA_900302605.1 Rondeletia loricata | reverse complement strand
CTTGCCATCCTTGTACCACTTCACCTCCATCTTGGAATCAGAAACCTCACAGCTCAGAGTGGCTTTCTGGGAGAGAGTAGCTTTCACCTCCTTCTGGACTGACTCCTTGTTGGAGAAGGCAGACTGGGCCTCTGAGGGTAAAGTCAGTGAGAATCACAGTGGTGCTATGAGTGCTGTTTAAAATACTCAGCCAAGGAATGTAGATTTGTGCAGCATTGAAATCAATCACAACACATAGGGCATTATATAAGGATTCTAAAAGGTTCAACATTTACAGTATTTCTAATATGTCAGGCAAAGTTCAACTCGTCTTGTTTGTGCTGCATTTAGAATCACAAAATAGGTCCTACAACTGAAGCCAATCACAGACAATACTTATATCCATATAGTTGATCAATCGATCAGTCCTACCTGACACGAGTATCTTAAAGACCAGCTTCTCCCCTCCGGCTTCACAGGTATACTCTCCAGCATCGTTCTTCTCCACCTTTTCAATCACCAGCAGACGAGTCTTGCCTTTTGTCTCCGAGTATATCATCTTACTGGATATCAACAGCTTGCCATCCTTGTACCATTTCACCTCCGTCTTGCTATCAGAAACATCGCAACTTAGAGTGGCTTTCTGGGAGAGAGTGGCTTTCACCTCCTTCTGGACTGACTCCTTGTTGGAGAAGGCAGCTTGGGCTTGAGTTTCTGTCAGAAAAAGAAGGTTTCATAAATGTTATATTTGTGATGCGCAAAGTCAAGTGCTGAGTAGATAATGAAATGGAAGGGGCTATTCTATGTCCTGCAAAAGCATCATATAGTCTTACCTTTTATCATGACCTGGAATGTGACTTTGTCCGCTGCTGTCTCACAGGAGTAGTGTCCTTCGTCACCTGTCTTGGCATTCTTGATGATGAGTTTCCTTTGAGTCCCTTTTGAGATGATGGTAGTTCTTTGGTCCTCAGTGACCTCCATATGATCTTTCTTCCACACGACGACCCCGCTGGCAGAAGACACCTCACAGCTCAGCTCAAGGTCTCCTTTGAGGGACGATATCAGTCCCATGGGACCTCTGGGCCTGTTCAGAAACTTGGCAGGTTCATCTTAGAGAAAAAGAGATGGGCATTAAGTTATTGTTGTTGTTTTGTTGCTGTTTTTTTTTTATTTTTACAAATAAATGTACTATGTAACAATGTAGAATTTTTATAACTTGTCATTTTGTGAAGACCCCATGAAGACTACTGTGATAGCTAATAGGCATCCTTTAAATTAAAAAAATAAACTAGAGACTAGTGCAGGTGAACTAGACTTTTGTGATATTTTCTTTTAATCTCTTTGAAAATTGCTATAATTTCATATTCTAAAGTTTGCTAAGGGGGGTTCATGCGTGGGAAGAGTGCGAGTTGGGGGGCAGACTCATACTGGAGTTGATTACATGTTTGATGGCTCATAAGCACCTGCTAGCAGCCATCAGGGCAGGTCATGTTCCTGTGTATCACATGGTGTGAGAGAGGCTGTCTGCATTATGTAGGCTAGAGATTGGGCTCATAGTGTGTTACAAGCACAATTCCCTTCGTCAAATCATCTCTGCATTGAGCATGAGGTATGCGTGATGTTTAGCGAAAAGTTATGCTTCGCAGGCCGATACCAATACTGGTAAATAGAACACATTTTCAAACTTAATCCATGGCAGATAGATTGCTGATTTGACCCTGCATTAAAGTAAAAATATGTGAAAGTACTTTCGCGCCACTGATTTTGATTGAGTGTACCTTTAAGAGCGAGTTGTAGGGACATTCTGTCATCATCTAAAACACACTCATAGGTGCCCACGTCCTCCTCTGTAACATTGTGTACCATCAGGATCCTCTTGCGGTCTATGATCACATACTCATACTTCTTCCCCACTTTTACCTCACGCCCATTTCTCATCCAAACCACCTGAGGAAACAAACGGAAAAAATAATTCAAAAATAGACATGCTACTCGTGAAGTTAAAGGTACATTCACTGAATCTGTGAAAGCAAAAGATAAAACTGGATATGAGGTATTTTCCCATCTCACACCTGTGCATCGTAATCCGACACCTCAGTGGTCAGCTGAGCAGTGGCTTGGGCACTGCAGATCACCGCCTCCATCTGATCTGACTTATTGATGAACACAACAGGAGGGACTACAAATAGAGGTGTCAAATAAATGGGTATTAGAGATTTGCTTCTCACAAAAAAAACATGTAAATAGATTCTAATTCGCCCTGTAGTAAATTGTCATGTCCCTTAAATAAAAACAATGCTGAGGAAGAATTATGTTGTAATATAAATGGGTAGAGAATCACCACATAAAAGTAAATAAACAATATCAAAAGGATTTAGAGCGGTTGGCGGTCTAACCGGCTGGGGTCAAGAGCATACCCTTCACGCTTAAGATGCAACTGGTCTCCGAGCCTCCACCCACAAACTTGACTTCAGCGCCATTCATTTCCATGGACACAACACGGATGACCAGTGTGTGTATGTTCTTGGACCTGGTGATGAGGTACTCTGCCCCGCTGCGCAGGAGGCGGCCATTTAGGGACCAGAAGCCAGAACAAGCAGCAGACAGTTCCACGGAGAGAGAGGCCTCCTTGCCAAAGATTGCAGTGCTGTTCATCAGGCCCTTCCTCACTTCTGCTGAGGGTTCTGAAGGAGACGGTCAAACCGGACATGAGGAAAGACATCTCGATACATACCGTGCACTCAATATGCTCACAGACAACAACAGCACGTTAGTCAGGAGTGAGAAATGTCACAGCGACATCAGTCTTACCAAGGTAGAAGCTTCCAGGCACCTCCAGGTAGGGGCTCTGGCCAAAGTCGTTGATGGAGGAGATACGGAACTGGTAGCTAGCCTCTTCAGTGAAGTTGCAGATAGTCATCTCCGTTGAGACAATGGTTTCCGTAGCGTTGCACCTCTGCCATGTCTGAGTGCCCACCTTCCTCCTGTCCACGATGTAGCTCTTGATGGGCACAGGGCGGTCACTGTCAGGAGGAGACCACTGAAGGGTGATGGACGAGTCAGTCTTGTTCTGCACCACAGCATCGACTGGGGGATCGGGAGGATGCTTTCTTGCAGCTAGAGCAGAAGGAGTGATGGTCATGCTTTTTGTCTGATCAGATTAGTATGGAGTTATGATAGCAAATGAGAGAGATTAAGAGATTACTTTTCAGAGAGAAGCATGTATCCTCACCGGTCCTGGGTCAAATTGTGTTTATAAATACATTTTATAGTTTGTTTTATCCTACGTAGGTGCCAGATGGGTGGGGTTTGCGGCATAGGACAATAAAATGAGTGCAAGAAAGTTAAGATAATCACCAGTTTCAGTTTCACCATACTCCCAAATTTTATGCATTACTTTTTATTTCCTTTTGTTCTATTTTATTCTAACATTTTATTTTGTTATTAATGTTTATTATTATTATTATTATTATTATTATTATTATTATTATTATTATTATTATTATTATTATTATCATTACTATTATTATTACTATTAATATATTATTCCAATTCCAATTTTCATTACTGTGTTGTATCTCTTTATTGATCTTATCTTGTTAAAGCACTTTGTATTACAATCTTGCACGAAAGGTGCTATATAAATAAAGTGTTTGATTGATTGATTGGTTGATTTATTGATTGATTGATTAATTCATTGACGAAAAAGTATTAAGTCAGTTAGCATCGTTTTCTGTGATTGAAAACGTACCTGACACCACCCATATGGTATTGCAATCAGTTCGAATAAACTAAACTAGGTCTATTTCGAAATAGTATTTGACCCAGGTCTAATCCTCACCAGTGACAGAGAATCGAGTGGAGGTCTTGCAGTCTCCAGCCACAAAAGCCACCTCTCCTGAGTCATCTGCCTGGCAATCTCTGATAGTGAGTGTGTACTGTCTGAGCACGCAGGCAATGGAAACCCGTGAATCCTGCTTCAGCTTCTCGCCATTGCGGGTCCAGTAAGCATCTGGGCAAGGCTGCTCCAGCTCCACACAGAAGATCACAGTGTCACTGACTGGAACAACTGTCCTCCGGGGAAGCTTCTTGGTAATGTTGCCTGGGATACAAAGAGATGTAGACATTAGTCAAAGAAAAACAGCATTCAATAGCCTTGACACAATGGGAAAAGCATAAATGGTGCCAATGTGGAGAGCCAAGACTGATAATTGAGGACAGAGGAAAGTTCCCAGGGACCAGGAATGAAATGGATTCCATATGTATAATTTCAACTTTTAGCAGTATTTTAATAATGTCACATTAATGATACTGAGGTGAAAACATTGTGATGCCTGCACACAATATCAAACAAAGAACAAGGCGTGAAGAGGGAAACGAAAACACGTCTCATTCATACCCAGTACAGTGAGCTCGGCCACGGTACGACTGCCCTCCTTCATCTCACAGATGTAAACGGCATCGTCGTTGGTGGTGACATTGTGGATGGTGAGGCGGCGCAGGGTGCCCTCTTCATCCATGCGATACTTAACACTTTGCTCCAGCCGTGTTTCCTCCATGAACCAGCTGGCCTGGGCTGCAGGAACAGGCACCTCACACATCAGTGTGGCTGACGTTTTCTCTTGAACCTCCACATCTTGCAGCTTCCTCTTGAATGGCACCTTAGGCTCTGACACAACGGAGGATCACAGAACCTTCATTAGGTTACAGTCAACATAAAATGTTCACATTATGAACTTCATATATACAAAAAAAATGTAATGTCAGTGAAAAAAGTTTGTATGATTTCTATGAAAATATTTTATGTGAACTAAAGTTTAGGATGTGAACACTAAATGCTATAACACCCACTATTTCAATGGAGAATGCAATGTAAATCTTGTACATTTCCGCTTACTGTACTGTACACCACTTCAATACCACAAACAAGGGTTACAAGTTCAAAACGTAACCATCATCCATCAATAACCTAATACTCTGGGTCCAAGCCAACAGTTTAAACACTCTACTTCAGGAAACGAGTGTTATAACATGTGGCACTGTAATTTGAGTTATGGGACATGTCTACTGGGTTCAGTAAAGCATTCAAAGTATTCACATAAAATAAAACTAACATTTACACTCTCTAGAGAGTAGTGAACATATCAAAGAATGGTTGAGGTGTTTTCAGCTTGGCAATTACATATTTTTACTTAGAGAATATCAAGTTCCACAAAATGACTGGTCATACACGAGAAGATCAAAGTATGTGAAATACAGTACGGCTCCAAAACTGGATCGTGGCTTGTAATCTAGTCCAAGGCTTTGCCCACATACATACACAAAGGTCAACAGTGTTTAAAACCTATTCATTCTGTTCACTATCATTCAAAATAATAAGTGCTGAACTGTTGCTGCACTGTGGAGCAACAGTGGACAATAATCACCCCCATTTTAGATTAGATTTATGTGCTGTCACCTTTCAATTAAAAAATGTAATAAAATTTCAATGTGTATTTTTTAGTTCTGGAGGACAGTATGCTTGTAAGTAGCTTCCTATGACCTTTTCCTGAGGTGCTTGTTGCGCACAGGGTTATCAAATGATCTGATGTTGATAGGCACACCAAACTTTAAAGGGCAGAGGGGTATAATCCTTTCCATTGCAAAGCTCCAATCAAACCCTGCAAAACAACAAATTACAAGGCGGGCATCTGAGGTATCTATTTTCTTGCACCAATAATGACCAGGCACATCAATGGCACAGCCCTCACTATCAAACTGAGATGAAGATTAATAACTCTACGGTTTCTACCCCTGGCCAATTTCTGCTCATAGAGTCACACAAGTGAGTGACTAATATCATAGCAACTGTGAACAACTCATCACCCGCAGAAAATAGACGCAACACAACACCCTCCTTCATAGCATGTGCCAAAATTCAACCTTGTTGTGAAAAGCCACACACATGTTAAGGGGTCAAAATACAGCTATGTTCAGTTGAAGTTTGATTCACTTTCATAAAGTATAATGATTTTGAGAACACTTACAGCAGTTGCCTATGTCAATGCAAGTGTGAAAGCCATTTTTTAAAAACATTTGTGCATGTTAAGAATGTGCTTAATGGACAGGAAGTTGTCTCTCTATAATGTTATGCTGACAGATGTTACAATTAATTCAAGTACATGTTTCTAAACATTGTATTGAAGCACTTTATGTGAAATGACAGTGTCAAAAATACACCTGAATGGCAAAGGCTCTTCCCATCACCCATCATGTCTTAGCACAACACTGATGATGTGCATAGCGAGACCAAATTTAGGCCTACCATTTTTAAAAGCTTACCTTTGACAATCACCAACACAGCACTGAAGGTCTGCCCAGCCATATTGGTTGCATTGCAAGTGTAGAGGCCATTATCACTCTGCTTGCAGTACAGGATCTTGAGGATGAAGTTCTCAGCTTGGTCCTCATAAATGGCATGTCTACGGCCCTCGCTGATGTTTGAGCCATCCTTCCTCCAGATGATGTGGGGCTTGGGGTGACCAGTCACGAAGCAGCTGAGTTTGGCATGCTTGCCCTCTGTCACTGTGCAGGTACGAGTGAACACACCTTTGGGCAGCTTTGACAGTGCAGATGCCCTCAGGTCATGTTCCAGACCATCTGCGATGTTGGTTGTGGAGGAGAAAGAAACTGCTGAGCTGCTGTCTTCAGTGCGATAGATGGAGATGTCCTTCTTCATTTCCTCTTTGCGCTTTTGTAGGTGAGAGAGGAGGGAGGTGTTCTTATCTGCACCCAGGTGGCGGGAATCCTGGACATCCACAACAAGAGCTGCAGCAGCCTGTGCTCGGCCCACAGAGTTCTGGGCCCTGCAGGTGTAGGTGCCGCTGTCCAGGTTGCGTACACTTTGGATCCTTAAGGAGCTGCTATCGCTGTCTGAAACAATCTTGATGCGGTTAGTCTCCCCCAAGTAGCGCCCATCTTTCTCCCAGTCAAAGTTGGCCTCAGGATGGGCTGCGACCCGGCAGTGGAAAATAACATCGCCTCCCAAGCCAACACGTGCAGAGATGGGCTTGACCATGAAAACAGGAGCCCTCTGCGCCATCTCTGTTGGCAGGGCCACTTTGAGGGTTACAGCAGCATAAGCCTCCCCGACATTGTTTTTGGCCCGGCACATGTACTGGCCACTGTCCTCCAGTGTTAAGTCATAGATGGTCAGGCGGTACACGTCTCCATCCGCCACGGCCTTGAAGCGGCCCCCAGAAGTCAGCTTCAGCTTCTCCTTCTCCCAGGTGATCAGTGGGGTCGGGTTGCCCACGATGGTGCAGCTCAGGGTGGCATCCTTGCCCGCACACACTGAGAATGCCTTTGGCCGGGTGAGAAACCTGGGGACTCCTCCAAACAGATTCTGATCCATTATTGGTTCCTATATCCAAAGAAAAAATGAAGATTATATAAAATACTAGGGTGGAATTAATGGAAATAACAGGCAGTTAAATAGGAGGTGTCACATTTGTCAAAGTCCTTCTCACTGTATTTTCACAGCTGGCAAACAAATCTGTTGGCTAATTTACAAACAATTAACACCAAAAAATAAATAATAATCATAATAAATGAGATAATGTAGATTCTAATTTGGGTACTATGATAAATAACATTGGGTAAAAAATAAATACCTAAAACACATATTTTATTATTTATGTCACAGTTGTTGTTTTTGTATGTATTATTATAAATTTAAGAAATGCTCAGGAAAAACAAACAATGAAATAACTGCTGAATTGCAACACATTATACTATTGTATGCCCATTCCCACATTGTGTCATAGCAGCCATTTTCCATTACTTCCTGGCCACAGATTAAATTACAAAGAAACAATATTAAATGCACAAGGTTTATTTTATTTTGTAATCTTGCTGTAACAAAATTACCAGTAGCTAATTCAGACTGTATCACAATCCATTATGACAAATGACATAGTTTGCTATGTGTATAAATAATGTTATGACAATACACATAAATCAACAACTGAGATGTCATATTTATAGCTGGCAGTAAGTCTCAGCCACCATAACCCTGCCCTGCCCTACAGACACTGACCAAACTGACCATATACAAAGACTTACTTCATGCCATGCAGCCTACTCAATAAACAAACACAAAATAAAGAAATGCCCCTATAACAAGGTCAAATGGAGCAGATATGTGCCTTTCACAGGGTGACATTTGCCAGCTTTATCACCTCAGTCGCCTGAACTGCCTGTCCCAAAAATAACCTCAGCTGTCAGACCCCGTCTCTGTCCATTGCCATTTGTAGAAGCAAAGGGACATCAGCTGTTTGATAAAGCTCCCACCCCACAAACAAACTTTTCACAATGCCAGTTGTCTCTAAACTAACTGAATCCTCTAAATCACTATGGCACATTTTAATTAGGCTAATAATTGTGGTTTGTAAAATTGTGCAGAAGTGTGCAAAATGGGAGCAGCGTAATTCTTAAATTTAAAAAAGTTAAATAAAGACTAGCTAAGCTTAAACTGGAAGTTGTAACCCAAATCATGCATTCATCATCGTTGCCAAACACTATTATAGATGCATTTACATACGCAGCATAATTAAATTACATATGTAGTATAATTAAATTACACATGTAATATAATTAGATTACATATGCAGCAAAATTAAATAGAAGCATATTAGTTCAACTTTCAATCTCTGAATTATTACTATTCATTAGGATATTTTTGGTAATAATGTTTTGACATACTTTTTCACCTTGAGTCTGCAGCCTCACTCAGGTAAAACAGGCGCTGAAGCATGTGGGCTAAAACCTTCAGGTGGCTGTTAAGATACTCCAGTATTTGTGTTTTTAAAGAATCCCACTAAAAGCTGTTCCTTGCGGTGAGATATCCTTGAAATGTCAGTAAATCCCGGGTGGTGACCATCCCCCAGGCTCCCGGTGGGCGGTGGACGACGCTTCTTTTCTCTTTCTTCTCCGGTACCTCGCGATGCCAAATAGCTGACGTTCCTATTTCGGTGCAGCCTCCTTTCCAAAATAGACTTGTCATTTACTGTGGAGATAGCCCGTGTTGGTCAAGTGGGGAAGGAGAGCAGACTGGCCTGGCTTCTGGACTACACACTGCGTCTGTGTTGGGCTGCGTCAGACAGACAGTGAACTGAACACCACTACATCACTTCATTGCTTTTCAGACGCAGGGGAAATAAGCTTCCCTTAATTAGCAATGACAACACTTTCAGTCAGTTTGGAGGGGTGCAAAGCCAGTTACTCTTATCATTTAGACAAGGCCCGTCCTAGCATTATCCAAGGTCATACAAGGGTCAATTTGGTAGCTTAGAATTTAACATAGTGTTATGATTATGCATTTATTAGGCTAACGAATCACCCATCTTTCCATTCCATCCTTTCTTCCTGCCCGCTTTCCTTTTGGTTTTGACTCCCTTCCTGCCTTCAGTCTTAGTTCATTCAGTAACAAATCCCTTTACAGCTGTTGGGGGTTGTGATAAGATGGGTATTCTACATGTAGGAACAAATATTTTAGTGTCTGAAGAATAGGCTACAATGTTAGAAGTAGTAGCCTACACTAGTATTATTGTTAAAGGAAATCGAGAACAGTAAAATGAGCCACTTTTTACATTTTGTGCTACTAAGGCAAAATAAATGTGTATTTATTTCAAACAATAATTGTTATGTATACTTACGGTTGCTGGGCATTCATGGAAATTAAACCATTCTCTGTAGCTTAATACAGTTTTAGAAGCAAAAAGTTGATCATATATATGTGTTTAACTTAACATTTTAACATAAAGTGAATGTGATTGGGGTAAGCTGAGAGATCGGCTCAACTTGTCCCAGGGCAAGTGGTTCATTTTACCCCACAACCACCATGTTGACAAAATTACTTCACCCAGCTACTCAGTTGTGCTGAGTTTATATTGTACCTTATAAACCCTTGAACTAATATATAATAAATCCTCAAGCGTATAACTTCCATTTAGATACAGAATCATGACATAGCTAAAGTTGGACAGCAGGCATTACTGTGCCACTTTCTCCATATGCTCTCCTCCATCACAGATTCAGGGAATTACTATTATTATTAATGATTACATTATTAATTGTGTGTATGGTTGCCTAGAAACAAGGGGTGGCTCATCTTTCCCACAGACTCATCTTACCCCGTTCTCCCCTATTCTTTGGCTTTCATGGCGTTAATGGTCCTCTGGTGTGGGCTTTCCCCCACTGCCAGTGACTGACAGCAGCAGGTCGCCTGGGCCTTGATTTACACTCCCCGAAACTCTAGCAGACGGTAATCCTAACAGTCCACTGCTGCTACTTGCTTCTGCTTCATCCTCCTCTGGCTACTGGTGTTTACTTTCCATATAGTTTCCTTATCAATTCCCTGGTTGCAGGTTCCCTATCAAACTAAACTGAAAAAGAAAAATGCTGACAACTCTGTTATCTCTCCCTCTCTCTCTCTCTCTCTCTCTCTCTCTCTCACACACACACACACACACACAAGAATTTTAGAATCACTAAATATACTTTATGTGGCCAAAGTTAATTGCAGAATCTCTTATTTCAACTAACTTTCTCTTCCATTTTCTCTCCTCTTCCTCCGCTCTATCTGTCTGGATGTCCATCCAGTGAAAAGCATCAGAGCACACATAAGAATAGTGTCAATCATGTGTGAATACCACTTACTATTAGATACCCATTACTCCCAGCAAGTGGCCACCCTCTCACTGAAGCACCGTTTGGTCCTGCACAATGCAGCACACATATCAGTACAGGGAGGTAAACAGGCACACAGCACTTGGGTATATATGTTTATGTATATATTGGGGGACAATCGGTTGAGAAAACTTTTCCTCACAAGGAGACCATTTTCACAAAATGGTTGAAATGTATTCTCTCCAATATCTGACCTACCGTGGCCTTTCACATGACCTCTCAGCCATTTCAAGAAGAGGGTCATGTCCATATCATGTTTACAGCTGAAACATATGGGTGTTGTCTCAAAAGAATATGGACATAGCAGATGACAAGTAAGACAAGGGTGAGTCATACCAAGAACAGATAGCAGAATGAACAGTAGATGGCGTAAATGTGACCGCAACGTTACTCTGTATCTGGCCAGTATCCAATATTGAATAAATTCTTCATTTGGGAAAGTTGGTGCGAGTAAGTAAGTAAGTAAGTAAGTAAGTAAGTAAGTAAGTAAGTAAATAAGTAAGTAAGTAAGTAATACTTTATTTATTTAGCACTTTTCAAACAAATGTTACAACGTGCTTCACAACAAACAGATCAAAACAAAAGATGATAAAAGCAATGTGAAGATAAAACAGATTATACACTGTGGAAGCATGTAGGTGACTTTCTTCTACTGTAGATCTCTGGACAGTGCACATATTCTTGATGCTTGATATTCAGGATATTATCATTATTATCTGTACCTCTTTCAGATGTTTGTGAATGGTAAATATTCAAAAAGCATATCACTCTCCCATGCCCTGACCCTGCCAAACGAAGCCCTATGAAGATCTCTTCCTATCCTCATCTGAAATGATCACAGTAAAATAAAATAAAATGAACTAACTGGTTGAAAA
Source organism: Rondeletia loricata (assembly GCA_900302605.1). Lineage (NCBI taxonomy): Eukaryota > Metazoa > Chordata > Actinopteri > Beryciformes > Rondeletiidae > Rondeletia > Rondeletia loricata. The sequence goes on along the minus strand of OMLI01083192.1, from coordinate 1,213 downwards.
GGCATACAGCAGACACACAAGCAAAAATATATGATGTGACTTTGATGCATTTTCTGTGACAGATTTCTCCATCTTAAGCAATGTTAAACATACCATCCGCCAATAATACTACTACATAGGCCTCTTTCATTATAACTAAATTGTTACAGTAGATGTTACAGTAATATAACAAAGTAAACATAGTTTTAGGGTGTAATTAGAGGAAATAATTACTTTTCAGTCCTCAATCATGTGTAAATACCACTTACTATTAGATTCCCATTAGTCTAGTGGAGAAAAACAGCAAAAGAATAGGCAGAATGCTTGGAATGCAGGAATGCACGCTGACCCTCTTGCACATTTCACTGTTACGGTAAAGAGGCACAGGTTTCCCCAAAACCTCGGATTGCTCAATGCTGGAAGTTCAGCAAGAGCAGAGTATAAAACAGCACAGAATTTCAGCTTTGGACACAGATGTGAAAATGAAGAATCAGATGAGACTGTTCTTCCTCCTTGCTACGGTTACCTTGCTGGTCAGGGCCCAGACACCAGCAGAACCCAACTATGAAGATTTACTCTTAAACCTTCAATTTCCTCTGGAGAACTACCGCCCACTTCTGAATCAAGTCCAAGTTGAAACTGTAAGTATGTCAAGAGACCTGAAAACAGTTTGCCTTTATACAAAAATATTGGCAATTAAAGACATTTAAATATCACATCTGGATATTTATACATGATGTAACACTGCAATCTCTTTCCTGTTGTAATCTCTCATTTAGTTGCACCCTGCGGATGTAGACCTGTCAGTCAGAAGCCTGACATTTCCTGCACAAGAGACAGAGTGTAGCTCCACACAGGGACAACAAGGCAATCCATGCCCTCTGAAGACAAATGGGGTAAGTAAAAGTATTACACCCTTGTCTCAACTATTTACAGAGATCTGATACATAGCATGTAATCCTGTTGTGATATAGTTACTTGTTATGACTGTGAAGTGCAACTTGGCAGACAGTGTTTTCTCTGTATGTTCCGTATCTCACGCAAAGAATACAAATATCTCTTTTCAGAAAGTGATGTTGTGCAACGTAAAGGTTACCTACCCAGTCCAAGAGGTCAATGACATCAGAGCCTTTGAAATGAGATGTGATATGGCAGCAGAGGAAGCTTCGCCGGTAAACCCATAACCACCTGTTGAAATAATGTCTCACATTTTAAGCAAAACAGTTAGAATGTC
>OMLI01083183.1:0-14529 GCA_900302605.1 Rondeletia loricata | reverse complement strand
ACATTCTGCCATTCTCTGAGGTCCTTGATTGGAAGAGGTCTGACTAGGGCACAAAACAATTGACAAACAGTAAATTGTGTTGACTGTCTGCTCTTTTCAGTTCATTTACTTTGTGTGTGTGTTTGTGTTTACACAGGGCGTCTGTGGTTATTCCAGAGGAGAAGCTGTCAGAGATGTACACCATCCTAAAGAGTATTCCTCACAGACAGGTGGAGGAGATGCAGAGACAGGTACGAGTCAAAATGTCATAGGTGCATATGTCCAGTTGAACAGATGACATTTCTTAACAGAACATATTTAGAGTGGCTTATTGTAAGTGGCAAGTTTGCAGCTTTAGCACCTACAAGTGAGCCTCAAGTGAATAGGCCGTGACCTCTCAGATTGACTTGGTGTAAAGTGGTGGTCAGAGGAGTTGTCACTAGGGATTTCACATCTGAGACATATGCCTGTACCTCAGCCAGCCAAACAAGTCTATGGAAGCCATAACAAATCCTCTCTGACGTGCAAAAAAGACAGGCCCTTGGATATTACCCTCACTTTTTTGTAATGTTGAATTTACTCCTCATTTGCTCAATCTAGATAAAAAAAGCTCTTCTGAAGACTCAACTGTGTTGATTTTAGCTCTAGTGAAACGCACGGAAGACAACTCACTCTGTCTCTTTCCATTTAATAGCTACATTGAGCCACAATAAACAAAAGTGAAAGCCCCTATGAGAGAAGTGCACCGGTTCAAGCTGTTTCTCATTCCCTTGTATCAACGCTGGTCCATTTACCAATTATACTGGCCAAACAGACGTCTTAGGCCAAGGGCTCAGAGACAGGCTTGGGGTTGGATTACACCAGACAAGCTCTAAAACATGGCTTGCTCATGGGGTGGAGGTGGGGGGTGAATTCCCCTGTCTATAGCTCACAGCTAACTTAGTGGCATAGATCTGATATGCTTATTCACTAGTCACAGTGCTCTTCTGTCTGCTCTGACGGTCTAAAGGTGGATTGGGTTAGTTGTATGTCAATTCCTCTGTCTAAGGCATTTCTCTACAGAAATGATAATGATAATTTGTTTGAAACTAAAGGTAACCTGTATAGGATTTTCTTTATATATTAATGTCAAATGAATTGTAATTACTGCTATCTGTGCATGTTCTAAAACCCCTGTAGGCTACTTTCTATTTGGGCAAAATGAAAATGCAAAACAGTTGATCAGGGCTACCTTTTGTAATGGTGACAGTTATATTTTTTCCTAGCATCAGAATGTGCTGTCATAAATAATTTCACAGTGATGTATTATTGAGGAAATCCTACATGTTTCATCTTGAACTTTTTTTTTGCTTACAAGCTACAATGGTTAAAGGTTTTCAGAAGTTATTGGCCATCCAAAATATTTCCCCCAAAATTTGGTTTAATTATCAAAATGCATGCATTATACTCATTTTAAATTAAAAGAAAGCAAGTTGCCCATAGCCTACTGGTCTGGCATCATGAGATATTTGATATTAAATAAACACATACTTTGATTGGTCTGTCTTGCTAAGCAGGTTTTAAAGGTTTTGCAACGCATGGAATTTGGCCACCACTTTTATATCGGGTTCTGAAATGAAATACTTCTGTAGGTCTGTACAGGTACATTGCTTTCTTACTTAAAGAAAATCCACAAATCCACTTTAGATTTCCATTTTATGCAGCACATCTGGATGGTTGCATTGGCCATTACAGCTTGTTCCTAACTTACAGTATAATGCGGCATAGTAGATAGACCTTTACTTACAGAGGCAGAGATGTGAGAGTAACAAGAGGAATAGTCAAAGCAGGTGCACAGTGCAACAAAGGTTTGACATGATTGAAAAAAAATTTCCTGACTCCTGAGGCTTTGTTGAAGATCGGTGAAACACACCTAGATGAAGTGTGCGTGGGTTTCAGTCCAGTCACAGGCGGGAGTGAGATGGTCAGTGTGGCCTGTGCATGTCTGACTCCTCCTAGACTGATAGGTTGTCAGGGCTCAGACTCAAATCACCCCATTTGGCAGGGTTAGGAGGGTGGGATGGGCTCATTTGTACAAAGGTCCGTCTCGTCCAGGATTTATGGAGTGCTGTAAAGGCCCATTCTGTCTACCCATACCTGCGCACATCTGGAGACGTTCCTCACCCACCCTTTGTCCTGACCCATACGCTCCACCCTCCCTGGGTGGAAAAGACAGGGTAATTTGGTTTCTAGCCTTAATGAGAATACATGTTTTGTGAGTGCTGAGAGCCTGAACCCTTCAGCAGATATTTCTACAGTGTCTGACTTGGCATTGTTATTATATTCCGGAAAGTCATCATTGACTTTGTTGTTGTTGAGCTGAAGTATTTCCTAAGTCTAACCAGCAGAGGGCTCAGCAGTCTATGCTTCACATAGTGGCACTGTCCACATTCCCATGTGGTCTGACTTTGTGCTTGTGTAAAAATAGGGATAGATAATGCCTACTTACTTAAAAGGAAATACCAATCAATTTAATAATTTATATTTTACTCCTTTGGTATAGCTTAGTTCAGTTTTGGTCAACAACTCCTCCCCCAAAGCCAGAGACCGGAGAACTAAAACTTGGACCTGTGATGTCATCAAAATGTAAAATCTGGAGCTACTCCAAAGAGAATGAATTGGCAAGTATTGTATAGGTGATTGTTAGGGTGATTTTGTAGTAGCTACATATTAGCTTGACCACAGCTATTAAGAACGAAGCTCATTTGGGTGTATAAACCCAGAGAGAGAAACAATGTCCCCAAATCAGTATTCATTGTCATCCATTCATTATCAGTGTGGCAGCTTCAGATTTTACTTCTTGGTGACATCACAGGTTTGAGTCTTAATTCTTTGTTTTCTGGCTTTGGCAGTGTTTTTAATTTATACAAATATTTATTGGACTATCCGTGACCATAGGAGAGTAGCATGTATGAATTGAGTGGTACTCCCTTTTAAGTTAATCTTGCAGGCCCAGAGCAGTAGATTGACTCAGGGTGGTAAGTCTTATTTGAGACCAGGTCAAATAAATTATATAGGACTACTGCTGAGCTTCCAACAGTAGCCAGCAGACTCAATTCAGACAGCAAAACTCATTTTCAAATTTGAGTTGAGGTAATGACATTTAGGTCACAAATTAAAAGACTAAGTGCTAAACAGCTGCGAGATGTTAACAGTGCTCAAGTGAGACCTCTGAGCCCATGTTCTGCGCACTGACTCCCTTGAGCCTAGTTTGGGCCAGACCCTTAGAATAGAATACATGCAGGCCTTTATTAGATTAGCACAGCCAAAGTCAGTAGTTTTCAGTCATTAGATTAGAATAGATAAGATGAAACCTTTTTGATCCCCATGGGGAAATGGGGCCGCTGCAGCAGCAAGTAGTTATAAGAATAGGATACATCAAAGAAAAATAGGATATTAATAAGAATAGAGCAATGGGGTTATATAAACATTCACAACCTACTATTCCAACACTAGGGTATCTTAAGGAGAAATATATGGATGTATGAAAGTATGGATTCCAAAGCATTAACAGAATGTGCAAAATAGCAGCAGTAGGTGAAGAATTATAAAAAGTATTAATATATATGCCATATATAACAATGAGAGGAATTTGGGAAAAGACTGAAAAATTACAGCATATATACAGTATGTGCAAAACTGTGTTTGTATTGATAGGTCTACAGGAGGCTATACATATGTACAGAAGTGTATGTAGACATATGTTGAGAACAATACACCTTCCAGATATATTCATGACATGCCACTTTACAGATGTAGATAATATGTACAGAGGTGCAGATTTAGGTATTTCCATTAATAGATGGAGGAACCATATATGCAAAAAGGTGACAATGTGCTCATAATCAAAACATGTTATATACATAAAGACATGAGCTGTGCAAGCAATTGCTGTATAGATTAGTCCAGAGCATCCATGATAGTTTGTATGTGCAGTACAGGTGCCTTGCCTCAGCACCCTCCTAGACAGGAAGCATTGTACAGTCTGATGGCAGTTAGCACAAAAGAGCAGCTGTACTGCTCTGTGTTGTGCCTTGAGGTGATGAGGCTAAAGGTGCTCCGTATTAGTTCACTATAGAGGGGGTGGGAGGTGGTGTCCAGGATGGAGTTCAGCTTAGTCCTCATCCTCCCCTCTGCTACTGCCTCGGTATCCAGGCTCAACCCTACAATAGAGCCAGCCTTTTTCACCAGTTTGTTAATCCTACCTGTCTCCCCAACTTTGGTGCTGCCTCCCCAGTACACCACCTGAAAGAACAGTGTGCTGGCCACAACTGATTGATAGAACATGTAGTCTGTTGGATGCATTGAAAGACCTGAGCCTCCTCAAGAAGAACAGTCTGCTCTCCCCTTTCTTATACAGTGCTTCCGTGTTATCAGTCCACTCCAGTTTGTTATTGATGTGTATCCCAGGCACTTGTAGAACTGAACCATCTCCACTACCTCACCCTGGATGGTGACAGGAGTCAGTGGCCTCTCGCTCCATCAGAAATCCACTACCAGCTTCTTAGTCTTACTGACGTTGAGTTGAAGGTGGTTATCCTTGTACCACCTGACAAAGCTCTCCACCAGATTCCTGTACTCCTCACAGATGCATGCCACAATAGCGGAATCACTTCTGGAGGTGGCATGACCCAGAGTTGAATCTGAAATCCGATGTGTAGAGGGTGAACAGGAAAGGAGAATGTCTGACATGCTGCTCTGGAGGCAGACAAACTGCGGGCTGTTCGTGAGGTAGTCTGTAATCCAGGAAACCATGGGGCTCTAGCTAGCACCAAGCCCATGTAATCCCATTTTAAACCTGCCTCTAAGGCAGTGGTCTTCAATCCTGGTCCTCAGGACCCAGAGCCCTGTTGGTTTTCATTGTAGGGACTGATTTACACCTGGGACGCCAGGTGTATGCAATTAAGTACCTGGTAGGATAGAAAACCAGCAGTACTCTGGGCCCCGACAAGGACTAGGATTGAAAACCACTGCCCTAAGGTAAGGGTACACCTACCCGTCTACTCGGGTTTGAAAATTTGTCAAAATCATTTGTGTGTAAGTAAAGTGCAAAGAAATAGTAAGCAAAGCAGTTCCCTAAGTGAGCAGCTAGCACGATTGAAACAGATTTGGTTTTGCTAGCCCTGTACCGATGTTTTTGATTATGTCAAAACACTAATGATTGGCTGGCTCTATCCAAAGCTCACTGGCTGCCAATTCTGGTCTATAGGTTGAATCATCTGTCAGGCACTTGCCAACTCCCACGGAGTTAGACAAAGTGATGCAGACGACTGTACTGCAAATGGTTTCTGACCTTGATTTTGACCAGTTATTGGGGGCAGTCTGGAGAGTTTGTTTCATCCTTTTTTTATTAGTTGACTGACAGATGAGGTCCAGCTATTTAACCAACAAAAGAGTGGGAGCTGCTTTTTAGGGCTCTGATCTGGGGGCAAAAAAAAGGATTATTAAATGTTAACTAAGTGTTAAATCTTAACTGTTGAGTATTCTTTTTGACTGACTGATGAATATCCTATTTGACTTGAGCTTCTTATCTTACGATCGTTTCCCTAATTTCCTAATAGTTGCAGCAGGTTAGCATTTACACTTTAAATGAGCCATGATATCCTTTTTATTGGTGAAATGGATGCACAAAGCTCATGGATCCAATGGGTTACGCTTGCCATACTTTTACTGCTTTTTTACTGCTACAAATCTTTGTTCATCAGCATGTCAAAGAGAAAGGAACACTCAACTAGGGTTTTGGACTGCATGCAGTGACACAAAGATGAAGTGAAGTGCTTCACTGCTCTCAAGACTCTTCCTCTCCTCCAACTCTGTCTCTTCTTTCCTGCTCATAAAAATTCCTTCAGGCGCTGGGAGAGGGTGGCGGGGCGGGCCTCTCAGGCCAGCACAGTTTGCTTTCTGCCTCCTCCCAGTCAGAAAAGAAACTTTCATCACTGGCTGATTTATGGGCTGTTGGGATCCCCCCGAGATTAGAAAGTCTTTGAATTCTCCTCACCCCCTCCATAAAAATAAATGCTATGTTTGTGTTGTTGTACATCTCCAGTGCTAAGTTGCTAAGGCATGGGGGCTTTGGGGAATGGTCACATGTGCCACTAAGGGCTGTTTCTGTGGACCATATGACAACACACACACACACACACACACACACACTAGTCAATAAAACACATTGGTGCATTGCAATGGGAGGACGGGAAGGAAGCATAGCTCACCACCGCAACTCTGGCTAACCCACAGGCACATAACACACACACGCACACACACACCCCCACGAACATCCCCCCCAGTGGGATTCAGTGTCATATTTGGGGGGTCTACATTGCACAGTTGTTCTTGTTACAGTTGTTATTGGTCCTCTAATCAAAATATCACATGATCATAGTCTATACAGTGGCATTGACCTGGGTCTGCATTTTATATTGAGATAATGACATAACACACACGCACACGTACATCCTCTACCCCCCAGAACTCTAGGTCAACGAGGAGCTGGTGGGGTGGAGTCAGGTCAGTATGGCCTGGTGCCTCCTGGCAGGAGGCAATGTTTGAAGCTTCATTAACTCTTACAGGCTCCTCTCCCTTCTGAACTGTCCCTTGAAGTCTCTTAATAGAACAGGGGCCAGGGTACAGGACCTGTAGGAGGGTTGGCTGGTGCTGGTAGTAGTAGCCCAACATTTGCAAATGAAGGCCAATTCACTGCCATCCACTACATGGGTCAAGGTCAATGTGCTGCTCTGGACTTATGTGTACAGCATTGCTTCCACAGTTCATGTCTTTAATATACAGAAAACGTTTGTGAACCTTACTGGTATTTCTGCATTAATTGGTCCTAAAATGTGGGCTGATCTTCATCTTAGTCATAACAGCAGATAAACACAATCTGAATAAGCAAATTACATACAAACAATTGTACGTTTTCATGTTTATATTGAAGGGATAGTTTAAGCATTCACAGTCTTGGCTAGTAAAAGTATGTGAACCTCTAGGATAATGACTTCTATGAATACTTCTATGTGCCCTGCCCTATCAAAAAAGTCTGCTGTTCACAACAGAGATCTGTTGAAACATGCCCTGATCAAAACAGATTTCAGAGGACCTCAGAAGAAGAATTGTTGACGCTCATAAGGTTAGAAAGGGCTACAGAAGCATCTCTAAAGAGGGCCTCCATCATTTGACAGTCAGGCAGATAAATACAGCAAATGGAAGAAATTCAGCATCGTTGCTACTCTCCCTAGGCATGAGTGTTCTGCAAAGATCACTGCAAGAGCGCTGTACAAATCTCAAGGAGGTGACAGGGTAACAAGGAAGATGCAGGCATCTCTTGCCCTTGCTAATGTCTGTTGTGTACTTTAAGCCCATTGGAATGCTGTTGCATGACCTGAAGCGAGATGTTCATGCAAGACATCCCCAAAATATAAATGAACTGAAACTGCTCTGTAAAGAGGAATGGCCCAAATACCTCTTAACCATTGTGCAGGTCTGGTCAGCAGCTACAGGAAATGTTTGGTTGAGGTTATTGCTGTTAAGGAGGTTCTGCCAGTTCCTACTTCTAAAGGTTCACATCTTTTTTTCCATCCAAGACTGAATGCTTAAGCAATGTCTTCAGTAAAGACATGAACAAATACTATTGTTTCTATTTATTCAGATTGTGTTTATCTATTATTATGACTTAGATGAAAATCAGACCACATTTTGGGAGCAATTACTGCAGCAATTGAGGTAATTCCAAAGGGTTCACAAACTGTCTCACAACTGTATATATAACATGTTTTGATTATGAGGACATTGTAACTTTTTAATCTATTAATGCAAATACCCAAATCTGCACCTCTGTACACATTATCTACATCTGTAAAGTGAAGTGAATGCATCTGGAAGGTGTACAGAAAAGGTGCGTGTTTGATTAATATGCAGTCTGTTAAATGTGCAGTGCAATGTTGATCTTCTAAGCAGGTCTGTGCTTGTTCTGTGTTTGCGTGCATGCATTTTAAGCAGTGTGTTCCATTTGTCCATAGGCACGCTGGTTCTGGGAGGCCTACTTCAGTTCCATGAAGGCTATTGGCATGACAACACTCCAGATCATCAATGACCGCATCTATCCATATGCCTCTCGCACTTACGAGCAGTGGAACAATCCACCTGTAGTGGTATGTAACTATGTACACTTGACGTTATCATGCATTTGGCATGTATTTGTAACATTTAGCCATGAACAAAGATAATTGTCTTAATTTTGCTTTTATAATGCCTCCAGGATTATTGTTATCTAACCATATATCTGTGTCTTTCAACAGTGTCTGACATTTATCAATATCAAAGTCTTTTCTCTTCCAACATACAGCCATATGCCCTATTCAGTAATTGTATGTGTCTTAGTGTGGTTGCACTCTGTGGTGAGCTACAGAGAGTTGTATTCCTGGGAGTCTGTTTATTGCAGACATCCTGGCACTCTGAATGACAAAGGCCCAGGATGGAGCTTTCACCATACAGACGCTCACAGTGCCACATAAGCATAGCTTTCCTACTCTGCTGTACCCTGTAAATCTAAGCCACTGTGGCAGAGTGAGAGTAGCTCCCTTCCTTCTCTCGCAGGCTCCACACATGCAGTCCTTCAAAGTTTGGTAAACACCCAGCTAGCTCTAAGGCAACCAGTTTGTGTCAGCAGTTCTGCACTAGGATGCCTCCATTGTGGTGAAAAATAAGTTCCTGCATGTCTGAGTCATTGTGCTTGTAGAGAGAATACTGCATATGAGGAATTGTGTGTGTGTGTGTGTGTGTGTGTGTGTGTCTCTCTCTCTCTTGCTCTCTCTCTCTCGCTGCAGACAGCCTGGCTGGGCGACCATCTCTCAGGAGTTGTTAATCAGCCCAGTCTGATCTCTGGTCTTTCCTCCATCCTCAGCCTGTGGGGTAGAGGCGTGTGTGCGTGCATAATAGCGTTTGTGCATCTGTCAAATGTCTATGTGTAACCCAGTGTAAGCAGACCCACTCACAATCAGGTTGCATTGGCGTAAACAAGCAGCGCTCCAAAGTGTTTTATGATGTTTGGCATTTCAGTGCCGCTCAAAGCCATACAGTCACGCAGGATTAATGGGTTTACATTCAGGCAGCTGCTCAGTCATGACCACGGTTGCCTGTTTTCCTCTGAACAGGTAGCTTGTTAATCAGCAATTACACTTGACATTACCCACTTCTGTCAGAAGGTTTGGTCAGTGTGTCCACTCCCCTTTGCTATCCATCAGTATCACTCAGGTCTCAGGGCTTGTCCAGGCCCACAGGAGGTTAATTGTGTAAGGGTTCAGACTTCTGGCCATTCCTGCCTAAGATGGGAGTTGAAGTGTTTTCTCGATGGATTCAGTGGAGGGACGGCGAGAAGAACTTGAACAGAGCACTAAATAAATCAGGCAGGGTTTTTTTTCCTCTCCTGTAGTCTTCAGGCTGGTAATTGAAAGCACATTTCCCAGGATTGCTGGTGCCTTTAGAGGGGGCTTTCAGAATAGGGGACAAGCTGCTTTTTGTTTGGGAGTTGTAGGTTGTGGGCATAGTTGTAAGGTTTTTGCGTTTCAAGACTTCAGGCATCTCAGGCTTTTAAATTTGCCACGTGTTTGAAACTGCTTTTTTGCCATCGATGAAGCAGCTGGGGCACATGAAGCCTTATTTAACCTTAATCACTATCTTATATTTTTAAAGGCATCCTGTGTTTTAGCCTAACTTTTGAACAATGCTATGGCTGTGTGTATGTGCACATTCTAGACCTATTACTGGTATGCTGTTAAACCTGGATGTTATTATGAATATGTGTTTTAGTAGGAATAATCCTGCGCAGATTAATCAAGAATAGCAATAGTTAAAATAGTAAAATACATTTTCCTCCCATTTCAGTGCAAGTATCAATTGCTCAAAAGAACACCTTAACTCCCATTAGACACTTTGAGCTGTGGCTTTCTTTTCATCTGATTTATTCTGTCAGACAAATGACTTAAGTGGTCTCCGCCGCTTTTATTCACTTTATTACATATGTGTCGCCGTGTTAGTTTAATTATTTCCCCCTCTGCTTATATGACAATGTCAGAACGACCACAAGGAAGTTTCCACTTGCCAGTAAAGTGAATTTTTATTGGTGGAGGAGTGACTGATGTTGTGTCTATGGCAGTGGCTGTGTCTCTGTTGACAGACTTGCGTTGATGCCGTGGAAGGAGCCACATAACCACCAGCGTGTGTTTGTGGCCACCTGGGGCCAGAGGAGAAACGTGCGCTAGGCATACTTCAAGAAGCCCACAGATTTACTATGTCAGATCTGCCCTCTCTCTACCCTTCTCAGATTGGTTTGAGTGTCACTGTAACCAGTGTGGAACATTTGGGGAGTCTTTGATTAAATGTATTAAGTGAACCTTGATGCTCCTTCATTTGCTAGTGGTGTAGCGCTGCATGCTAGTAAATGAGGTACACAAAAGGATTAGCTTTTTCTGTATTTCAAGCTGTTACATGAGAAATTGATCTGAATTTTTTTAAAGTAAATTGTTCCATGTTTTGAGGTCATTGTAATCAAAATGACTATGTTGGTAACTTTGAGTTTAGTGTTTTGTGCACACTTTTCATAGCATCAGAGACCTCTCCTTTGGCATCATTTGTTTAACAGTGTCACTTGATCTAAGCTGGAGCCAGTGCAGCTCCAAGGGGTTTACAGGCCATTTGAATGGAAAGCCAGGAAAGAGAAGCCAAGTTCCACATTGACTGTAGACAGCCACTGACGCCCATAGTGTTCACTACCTGGCACACTCCACTCTTTCACTATTCTCCACTTTTCCCCTTCCCCTCCCCTGTCCCGCTGCTTCTGCGCTCTTTTCTCATCCCCCCACCCTCCCTTCATTCAGCACAGTGGAACTCTCCTGGATCCCTGCTGCATAGACGACCCTTGAGCTCTACGATAAAACACCCATCATAATAACATCACCAGAGCAGTAGATGAAGGAGAGTAGCCAGCCAGTCTTGCTTGCAAACTCCTCTCTGGTTCTGTCAGTACATTCTGGTTCTCTGTCTCTCTCTCCTTCACTTACTGCTACTTTTATATGGTTTACTTGGCACTCTGGGTCAACGTCTCACTGGTTGCTTGGCATTCTCTGCACTGACTCAATTAGCCCTTGAGAGAAATGATTGGATGATTAAAAAACATAATCTGGAAATCACTGCAGGTGACCTCACTGTCCAGTGAGGCAGTATTATGGTGCCTTAAATCATGGAAAACATGACAGACATGGGTGACACAGAAGACACGTGGCTGACTATAGCTTTGCATGGTGAAAGAGATTATTTCGGCCTAAAATGCGCGTTTTTCTTTTTCTTGTCTTCTGTAGAAGTGGTCTAGTGTGAACAGCCCTCTGTTCCTGCCCCTTATCCCACCGAGGTCACCTGGGTTCACAGCAGTGGTGCTGACCTACGACCGCATTGAGAGTCTCTTCCGGGTCATCACAGAGATCTCCAAGGTGCCCAGCTTGGCTAAGCTGCTGGTGGTCTGGAATAACCAGAACAAGAGTCCTCCTGAAGGTGAGCTGGGATCTAAGGATAACCCTGCCTATATTCTCATTACAGCTGAGGAAGTTCATGTTTCAAAATGTGGAACCTTCTCCACAAAATATTTTTATTAGCATGCATGCTCTTTCTTAGCAAAGCCTTGGTTCACATTCATTCTTACACGCATTCACTCCTGGGAGCTGTGTGCAACCACAATCTTCTACTTTTGGCCACTGACCAGCAGTACTAGGGCAACTGAAAGTTAAGTGCCTTGCTCAAGGGCCCCTGGATGGTAGTTAAGAATGAGTAATTTGTCCTCTTTGTCTATCCTTCTAAGCACCTACCTGTATGTGTTTAACCACTGAAGTCAGAGAGCAAGGTCAGCCTTTTGCAGCGCTCATGTTGGAGGTAAAGGTTCAGTATCTTGCTCAAGGAAGCTTTGAGAGGGATTAAAACCTGCAGCGTTTCTGTCACCTCTAGTCTCTAACCATGAGGCCACCCTAACAACCCTTATATCTTATGAAGACCTGCCCACGCCATCTCGGCGCCATAGTAGACATCGCACAATTGTCCCTCTGCATAACTGAACTCTTATGATTACCTATAGTCATCTGTGCACAATACCCATTTAATATTCATAGATGGGATATTACAGTGCTATACTTGTTTTCCCTTGTCTACAGGTCTATGCAGCATCCAGCGTCTTTTTATTATGTTAAGAGATTTACTAAACCTGTCAGCTAGAAGCATACATGAAATTAAAAAGTAGCTAAGCGCACCAAATTGAAATGGCAACTTGATGTGAGTGGGAATAGGTTTTTTTTCTCTCTCTTTCTCCATGCCATGGTGGTTAAGGCCTGGAGCGGAGCTCCTGATGTACAACAGATGAGTGATAACAGCGAGAGCAGCCAAGACTCGTCTCTCCAGAAGAAACATTGAGAGGCATGACATGCTGAGTTCTAGAGCCAAAGCTCTCTGGCTTTCTTTCTCACAGAGAATGAGGAAAACGTATAGCAGCTCATTGGCATGTTGCCCTCAGACAGAAAACAAAACAAAAGATAGCTGTGAAATTGAGATGTTCATATCATCATGTTAGTGCCATTTAGTATAGTATATTAGTACTCTGCCCCCCATGCACACACACATACACACACATGTCGTTGTACCAATTTAACCTGCAGAAGATGTCAATTAGGTCTCAGTCCTGCCTGACAAGAAAAGGCACTCTATATTTAACTTGTGTACTTTTCTTGCTACCTGTCTGTCTGTTCTTTCTGCTTTTCGTGGCTGTTTTAGTCCATCAGAGATGTGTCAGAGTAACCTGTTATTAGTTGTTATTTATAGCACCTTGCACTCTAATTATTTGCCTTAATATGGCAATTAAGTATACAACTGTTCATGGAGTCTTACCCGACTGACGGCTTAACTCAGCTTTCAGACGAGGACTGGTCTTGACCGGGAATTAAATCTATCCTGCTGCTGTTAGAGTTAGTGAAGTAGTGAGGTGACTTTGAACTGCCCCCTAATGGCTGTGAGTTGCCTTTTGATTAGAGGCATCAGCGGCGCCTGGCTGGAGCTTTGTGACCCATTAGAATTAACAAGGGGCCATTGACGGGTCAAACTCTTGGGGCTCAGCCCAATATGAAGACGTATTTCTTCCTCATTCGCACCAAGGGCTGATATGTTTAGTATTTTCAGGCTGCTCTTTTTGCTTCCTCATGTATAGCATTTTTTTTAAGGAGGTGCTGGCAAAGAGGCTTACATTGAAATGTTTACTTCCTCATCATTTTCTCATCATTACGACATTGCTTTTACTGTTTGTCAGTTTGATGATCATGTTTCATAATAGACTAAATTGACACCCAGCTTTTCGTCTATTTCTGTCAAATTCTCTTGACCTGCTTGCCATGTCTGTAGCTGTTCTTATAAGTAATCACTGTGGTGGCAGGGTAACAGTCCTGCAATACCTTTACAGCAGCTGAGATCAATTGCACAAAATGCAGCAGATATGCATAAAGCTATTGTTCAGAATATAGGATTTTTGTCGGCTTTATCAGAATGAGTATAAGAGGTCACATAAGAGGGGCTTCCAGCAGTCAGTCATTTGTGGGTTTAACCCATGCCAAGGTGGGGCTGCATTTTTATAATTCAGATAATAACCCCAGATTCCCCTACTCCTACTGTCTTGCCAACTTTGGAAATGAAAGAAGGGAAGACAGCAACATTTGCAGAGTGAAAGAGAATAAAATATGGGTGTTTAACGTTGCAGTTTTCCCGACAACAGCTTTTGACAGGAGACCTCAGACTTGGTTAGGATGACCTGGAGCGCTTGTTATAGTCTGCCAGGCCCCAGTTACACCATTAATGAAGGGACACATTCTGTGTCATTTGTCTGCGCCATACTCCGTGCCATGGACACTGCCCAAGCTCTTTGAAACACTCCCCTGAAAAAACACTTTGTTGATCTGCCTCATGAAGAATCTGTGTGGTTAGATTTGCACGTGCTTGAGGTTAGCGTAGCGATACGAGTCAGTGAGTGAAGTTTTACTGCCAGAGCACTCTTTTCCACTGCCAGGACAGACTTCAAATGTCTCTTTCAGTGGTGAATTACATCATAAATCTTGACCCATCTTCAGAGACTAAACTTGGCTATCTCTCTAATAATGGCAGAAATCTCTGTCTGTCTGTCCTTCGATTATCTCGCGAACCGCTCACCCGATCGACTTTAAACTCGGCAGGTGTATTGCTGAGGACCCTACGGAGTGCAGTGTCTAGTGCGAAGTCGATCGGACGAGCGGTTCTCCAGAAAATCGGCCCGGTCCAAACGGGCACTGCTGTCTCGGCACGCTACGCAGGCATACAGGCGTACCGGGCACTGCACTCTATTCACAGTTATCACTTACGAAACGTAAGGTGAGCGAAATGCCCGAAAAAGCATTGCAGTACAGTTGTAATCCAGTCGCCCCGGTCCGAACGGGCACGTCCCAACGGGCACTGCACTAG
>OMLI01083179.1:25425-63391 GCA_900302605.1 Rondeletia loricata | reverse complement strand
TGATTCAGATAATCTGATATCAAGAGCTCTTAAGGACCTAAAAGTATTGTATGGGCACAATAAGTCAGAGATATAACGTACTCGAGTTTTATACTATTTTTGTAGTATAGAATAAAAAAAATTCCTTAGGCCTTATGTAAATTTTCGGCCGAAATTAACATTCATTAAGTGTTTTTTATTGCCAATGAGTGAATTATCCGTAACTAATGAGAACTAATGAGACCAGCCACGTCTCTCTCTGTTCAGTCTCTGTATGAGCAGGACTGTGGAGAACTCGGGCTGAGTTTTCGCGGCAAATCTACCGGATGTGACGTTATGCGCGTTCCCGAGCCTGCCTCTCACACACACACACACACACACGTTGCACGCACGAGCCAGGAGCGCGTGTAAGAGACTGACTGCAGTTCCCCTAACGGCCACCGGTGTCAGTAAGAGTAACAATTTACATATAAGGCCTTTAAATTTACAATATCATCAATTTGATATTTGTAGTATCTATTTTACAGCTAGATATTCACTCCATATTCAATGTACATATTCCACAGAATATTTTGATACGATTTTTGTTGTTCTGTGCAGCTTAATACTTGGTATTTTATGTCAAAAGTGACACGCTTTTATTTTGAAGGCTAAATCGCCTAACTTCTGGTCTTATTGTGGCTGGCTTGACGCAGCTGATTGGCTGTTGGTTTCTGTGCAGCTACAGAACACGATTATCATTGGATAGCTACCTCACGTGACCACGACAATCAACACCGTTGATTTTATCGACAACGAGAAAACACGTGATCTAAAAGCCAGACGGAACCCCGTTTAGAGTTAATGCCTCATCTGCAACCAGTGATGATGTGGTGAATAAAACGGTGGATAAAGTATCACCTCTAGTCGGTCTTCATAGGGCAAAAAAACAAACACCCAAATAAACAAAATCAATTTTTACGAAAAACAAATTGTTGCTTTTATGAAAACATAACTGATATTTGTTTATATTGGCGGCTGTTTGACCGGAAGTCACCATAGTTTCATCATGAGCTCACAGGATAACACAGTGCTACTTCACCCTGATCTTCCACTTGCAGATGAGACATGCCTGAAAAACAGAACTGGCCATAGTGTTGCAGCTATTACATAAAAACCTATAAGTAGAAATGAACCAAGTAGATCTAAATTAAGTCACAACACCATCAAATTCATCCTTTCACCCTTTTGTTACTGCTTGGTGTGTTGTCCTCATTGGACGTGGCTGTCTTAGCATGTCATTTGGGGAATTGGTTTTCTTGTCCTCCTCTTGTCTCCAGTGTGGGTGTCAGAGTCCATGCACTGATTTTGGCTAAGATCAACTTCCTGGTGAGTGGCAGTGACTTGTGGCTCGTCACGGTCACGGCCCATCCAGCGTCTGAGCACCAGCGCTCATCATGTCATTCACACCATCTTCAAGCTCTTTTCCTGCAGCGGCCTGCTTCACAGCCACACCTGTAAACTGCATAGTACAACTGCAGTCTCGTACTGCTGGCCGCTGAGCAGCTGCACTGGAGATACACTTGTCCCCTCAAGGTGTGGCATAGTGGCTGACAAACAGCAGTGACTTTGCAAACCTCCACCTCCACATTGCCGCCATTACTGTCACTTTCTATTCCATCACTCCGTTTAATCTTTTCAGTCCAGAATTCAGAGAGTAGTCAGTCACCCCATCCCACATTATGTTTATGTTTCACGGTCCCTTTAGTCACAGCCGCCCTCGGCCTGCAGGTTCATGATGTTTTAGTTATGCAAACATTCATCAGAGGCAGAGCTGCTCTGGAGGCAGAGTTGTTGAGTTCAACCTGAAAAAGACCCACAGTCTTTCTACCTAGGTAAAGTTAGACTGAAGCCCAGTGGGAAAAGCAAGTGGTAAGAGAGTTGGTAGCTGATATTATTAGTTAGCTAGCCTGCTGACCTTCCAACTGATGACTGCTATAATGGTCATGAATGAATGAAAAAGAAGCCATTGCCATTTATATTTTGACCAGAGTTCCTTCTTTGCCATTCAAGTTTGCCACTAACTTGAGCTCTGAAAAAAAACTGGTTCTTTGGCTCCGCCCACTGAGGTTGAACTCAGCCAATGACATTATTTCTGCCTCCAGAGCAGGTGAGAAATGTTTCTATAAATGTTTGTAGCCTATAACTAAAAGTCCAACGTGGCCTAAACACTGAGAATTTGACCGAAGCATTAGGTACGAGTTTAGACGACCCAATACTGCGACTAGAAATGAGTTTCTTTGCATAAGACACACTTTTGTATTCACATTTCACCAGAGGGGTCAACACAGGGTCAATCAGGGTTCATCTGCTGTTGACAGTTTGACAGTGATGGACATGTTAGCTGCTCCAGGGATGAAAGTTGTTTCGTTTCCTGACACCCTGTTGTTAAAAAACAACAGGAAATTGTATCCCTGTAGAACAATTGACCAAGATAGTTTATAGCAGGTTGCTGAGAGATTTATGAGCCCGAAACTGGTTTGTTAACTCCCATGTTGATAGCAGCTATGGGTTGTTGACGACACATAATCAGTGGTTATCCACATATATCCCATACTGAAGCAAGGAACTCTGGGAGTGAGTCCTTCTGATGAATGAAATCCCACTGAAGTGTTGAGATATTGACCAAGTATGGAAGATACCAAGTGTCCAGTAATGTTGATAGGTCACCAGTTACCAATACACATCACAAACACCTTGTGGTTTCCTACATGACCTCGTATCTCTGATTATCTGCTGCTCTAAGCCTGATAAGCCTGACACATATGCAAATTGACCACCAGTTTTAACAACTGTGTTAACTAAAAGCTCGCCTGTGATAAGTCAAACATTTGAAAAGCTTTTCCTGTTGGCTCCGGTTCTAAAACAGGATAGTCTTGTTTCTCCATGGAAATAACCTCAACTGTTACAGAGTATGTTCAGCTGTGCCATAAGTTCTGCTCCTCCTCACATACTGCATCAAGGTCCGGGATAAAGATCAGCTCGAGGGTTTCAAAGAGCAGGCTTCCATTTCAACGATACTGCAGGCTGCTGCCATCTCCAAAGAGATTGTTCCCTTTGTTCATTCTGCACGAAACATCCTAATGTTGATGTATGAATCACCCCTGCCTCTGAACAGGTCTGTGAAGGCCAATCAAGCAAATCTAATGTGCAATCGTTAACTAAATCACTTCCTGTACGAAGATTCAGACTAAACTGTCTGTAATCAGAGGAATATCTGACATACATTCTGTTTTAGGGTGACTTTTGCGTCATTGATATGGATGAAAATCATAATCCTTCTCATTAAAGAAATTATAATTTGTTTCTAGATGTGCCCTTTTTCAGATTTTCACGCCTGCCTCTGACAAAATCTCAGAAGGCCAGTGCTTTAGACTTGAATAAAAAAAAATTCTACTATTCAAAATGGCTCACTTTGCTATTGCTTTATTAGAGATAAGACTGCATTAACAATCAATAATAGGACTTACAGAAAATTATCCCATTTGAAAGCTCCTTTGACTGCATGCCCGCTGATTCTCTCACACAAGGATGCGGTTATCTTAGTGAGACCCATTTAAAGAGCGTAGCCCCTTTTATCTTCTAAAAGTCAAGGATTTGTGGCAAGGGTTGAGCCACTTTTACTTCTTTGATAGCAAGATTTAATCAGTCTTTCGTTTGCTTTCATGGTCCTTAAAATAGATGACAGAGGAAATAATCAAATGTAATTAAATGGATGACTCACCTCTCCCTTCTCTGTTTTCTTTCATCTTCCTTTGAGATCAGGTTAGTTGGTACTGAGGAAGCATTTTCATCTCTTCATAGTGTACCAAAAACACTCTTGCAATTGGATGCTGTCAGAACCTTAACACACAAACAACTGACTCATGAATTTCCCGTCAAAAGAAATAGTAATCGATCACACAAAATGTTCCTTTAACAGTGACTGCATTACTAACAATGTGGAATATTGAATATTAGGAATCCAAATGGTGATTTTCATGTTTTTCATGTGTACCTGTAGTGTGAAAGTGTAGAAACTGGTTATTACCAAAATGTAATTCATTATAGATTATCAATTACTATGTTAGAATTGTAACTGGTAATCCAATTGTAGACTAGTATTGATTATAATGGACTATTCCAATTCACAGGCTGTGATATATGTTCGTAATGCCAACATTTAAAACGCCCTTTTCTTTGTTTCAAATAGCTGAGTAATTCAACAGTGATATATTTTTATCAAAAGTACCGTTACTCCCCAACATCCATACTGCTCAGGCTGCAATTCTGTACAGATTCTCCTTAATCAAGGATGTTTGGGCCCATCATACACCTTATACTGCAGCAGTAACCATGGAATTAACATTATCCCATGGACTGCTAAAGGTTAGTTGGCAGGCATTGGATACAGCAGAACAAGGGCAGGGCAGTGATGTGTTAATTAAACCGCAGGGAAAAGATAGCAAGCTGAGAACAAAAGCACAAGGTATACAGTCTACATCATTACTCATGCAAGTCAAGAGTATGCTGGACTCCTACCAAACTCAACATGTTTACATTCACTGCAGACTAACAAAGATTAACTTAGCATATTATGATGCTGCCAAATCGAGTATGAAGTCTTGTGTCCAGCACTCAAAGGTAACTGTCAGTGTTATACGGCTTCAGGATCATGTCTTGCCCAGAATCAGGACTTACTTGGTTTAAAAGAAAAGTCTAAGTTGTTGCACATCCAATTGTGGATGCAAAACATGCAACAGTGCAGTCCACATCATGTGAGGGATGGAGAGCAGCAGAGAACAGTAAAGGTAACCTAGATATAGCACATATCAGAAAATACTCCATTTAATGAAAAATCCAAAAGAAGCAATGAAACCCTTGTGTGTAATAAGGTCTGATTTCCTACAAAAAAAATACCATATTAATTATATATGCAGTTATATGCACATCAATGGTCCGACCATATAGTATAAATTTACTGTTGAATGTTTTTTTTACTGTCGTATCCCAAACAGATGGCATTGCATATTCCAGCCCAAATGGACTCTCTCTTTCGGGTGCAAAAATGGTGTGATTAAAAATAATTTCAGGCCTTTTAACACTGATTGGAAAAACACAGAGACTCTGATAAAGCCAACAAAACAGCACCTTTCTGCGCTGGTTTAATGAACACTAGAGGGAATATGCTGGTGTGATTTCCTGTGGGATACAAAAATGAATGTTCTCAGACATGGCCACTGTTATTCTATAGCAGAGCTTTTCACTCTGATAGGTCTACCTCTTTTCCCAGAGTGTTTTGCTGCAGATGTAATGGGATAATCCTGTTTTTGCCCAATGGTATCATGAGAGCTTTAGTCTATTTACCAAAACTGAGCACAGTTTACATTACATTTATTTTCTACACTAATTTACTATTGCTTGATGAGTTCTCTTCTGGGCTTTAGCTATGTTACACTGCACAAAACTAAAAAGAAAGAAATTAGAAACACAGTCAAGAAATATTGTAAAATAAATGAAGCTTTTTTTTGCAGGCATCTCTGCATGGTAGTTCAGTGAATGGCATATCTGCCCTACATGAATTTCAATTACCCTGAGAATCACATTTTGCAGAGGAAAATAATGTCAGCAAATTGGTGACACCAGAGAAGATCACAGTACAGAAACAATGGAATCTATATGCTACAATATCCATGGAGCACTTTCATGGAAGTACTCTTAAGAAGAATATAAACATTTTGTCCACTGGCAGTAACCATACAGCTGTATAGATGATACAATACACAACAAATCCTCCAAATACTGAGCTCAACAGCTAAGCAATTTGGATTAGTGTGACATGCACAAATCCAACGCTGAATGTGGCAGTGGAAGCTAATCTTACAGGGCACATTCTAAGAGACTGTAATGTAAAATTGTATTCTGGTGCACCCTGCAGGTATGAGGAAGAAACAACATACATTTTTCCCTTGCTCCAAAATGGAAACATGTTTGCACACAACAAACCAAAAGGGTAAACTTGCCGTGCTGCTGATTTCAAGGAATAACGAGTAAACAACGTGAGCAACCAACTGATAACTGACTGACACAGGAATCTGACAAGAGGGAGAGAAGGACAACTTCTTGGTTTTGTATATTGTACAGAATAAACAAACTGCTGAAGGACAACCTTGACATAATATTTGTCAATTCAATACAAAAAGCAAAACAATGTCCAATCAACACTTTTTCATGGCAAAATTCTCAAACATGTTGGGCATAAAAATGGAATAATCAAAACGTTCTATAGATTAAAATAGATTCAACTTCTCTCTTACAAAAATTTACAGAATAGAACGCAAGTATATTAAAAATCAAGTAGAAATTGCCTGTAATATGTACATCATCGCAAATCAGTTGTTCTTCAAAGCTAATTATTTGGCCTCTTGTAGAAATTAGTGGAAATCTCGGTTGTTACTCCCCGTCTGTTGTTGCTCCGGTCGATGTCTCAGGTTCACATGAGAGGGCTCTTGTGAACTCATGACAATGTCTACAGATATGGGAAATGAAAAGCGATCCAACATCTGAGCGATTTTCTCATGAGGCACACCATGCTTGTTCCTCCTGGAGGGCACACGAGTAGGTTGTGATGTTAGGATGTTCTTGTGATTCAGATTTGTCAAGGTCTGTACTGTCATGTTATGTTATGTAAATATAATATACAAATAATTTGAAATAAAAACATACTTCTCCAACTCAAAAGGATCATATTTCCATCTGGTGTCAGGTTCATGAAAGTGGATTATGTATCTTCTCTCCAAGGCCTGTAACAATTTAGACATTTTTCATTGGGGCCCTATGCAGGTGGCGTGGAATACTGCAACTAAATACTCATTAATATGTAAAAGCAGCACCCACCATTTTGACGTATGGCTTCATTTCCCACACTTGGATGTTTGTGTTGTCAATAATTATGGGAGAACGGCCTTTATCCATAGCTTCTTTAGCTGAAAGAGGATTAAGCACGAAAAAAGGTTGAACCAAGTCATATACCGTTTCAGGGAAGTTATTTCTGATAATGCATGCTCTTATTCTTTAAGCATTACTCTGCTTTATATTCATACAAGTACACGCATCCCCATCTGGGAGCTGCCCGATGAAACCAGTGTTCTAATATTGACCTCTAAGCAGCTCCACTGGGGCAAATGATGGGTAAGTGCCTTGCTCAAGGGCACCTAAATGGTAGTTTTTGTGGGAGGGGATCATGTTACTGATTCACTTTCCCAACCAGTGCAGGGATTGAATTGGCAACCTTTCGGTCAGAAGCCCGCTTCTCTAAACTTCATGCAACTGCAGCTAATCTGTTACAGTGGTTTAGCTGAGACCAACTAAGTTAGCTGACGTAACTATTCATCTAATATGGGTGAAAATACCCTCAGTGTAAAGACACAAGTGAAAAGACTGTCCGGACTGAATTCTGCCTTTGTGATGACGTAATGCAAATATTTTCGTGACCTGGAAATAAATTGGATCCAAACCATTTAGCTAATATGGGGATTTCAGGAGACAAATTGAATACCTCGGCTCTGGTTCCATTCATGTGCCGCTCCAAGCAGGTTTGGGTCATAGACGTAACCATCTCTGCGAGCGAAGTAGTCATCTGTGCTCAATATTAACCCACTGGGACAGGTGGACAGCAATTCCCTGTGAGAAAAAGACGGCTCGTAAAGACTCATTTGAACAAAGAAAATGAAATGTATACCATATAGGCCTGGAAACTGAATTTTAGATCAGAAGCAACACATTTAAGCTGACAATAAACACATTTTTAAGGCTTTGCTGACTTAATGTACTATTGAGATTAGACATAGACTTACTTAGCCAGTGTTGTTTTCCCAGACCCTGGTAATCCCCTCATCATGATCAGTACCAAGGAAGAATCATGGACATACGCTTTATCAGAAGGTTGTCGCTGGCCCTGTTGCTCACGCAGTTCATTTTCTGTATCAGATCTCTGGCGCCAGTCAGAATCCTGTTGAGACCATCCCTCATTTGCATTAGTAGACCAGCCAACATTTACGTGGTGACTACATTCATTAGGTGGTGGAAACTTGCGAATTGGTGGAAAATGCGATCCATCTTGATATTGGTTTGTCGTGCCAGAACCACTCCAATGTTGATTCATGTGTGGTAACAAGTGTCGTGGACTAGGGAATGCAGACGGGGGTGGTGGGTGACCGTATGGGGGTATGTGAAATCTGGGGTACGGTGGTCTCTCCACTGGATGAGGATGACCCCATTGATTCTGAGGGGGGCCAGACCCTCTTCTAGGGTGGTATGGCTCATTTTGATACCAGTGTGGCCAAGATGGGTGTTTCTGTCCAATGCTTCTCTGGTAAGCATCTGAAGAACTGGTCATGTTACCATTCTCCAAGCTTGTGTCCAGCATGCCTTTGCTTGTAGTCGTTTTGAGAGGTTTGGATGGTCCCTCCGGCCTACCATAAGTACCATCAATTGAATCCTGCTCAAGCTCTTTGTAAAACTCACTCAAGGTATCTTCAATGTTAGGCTTGACTGTGCGTTTTTCTGGACGACATGCTGGACCGATGAAGGTGGTGCTGGTGGATCCTACCTGCTTTAAAACACGCTGCCTGACACTTCTGTCTGGCCTGCTAGAGTCGCTGCTCATCCGTTTTGTGTCTTTGTGAGCAGATTCATCTCTACCTTTTGTATTTTTACCATTCTTCAATGAATTCTCCATAATAAGATGAATCACCATGAGACATCTAGTAGATGATCTACAGGAGATAGGGGGATCATTCTGGTTAATAAAGCAAGAACCGGCTAGTATACTGTAGGTTAACACTGTTAGCTTAAGCTAATCACAAACTACACCGAAGACGGTGACTATACCATTTGTGTTACGTTACATGATTTATAACCATAACGTACCACATACATTTAGCTGTTAACCGTTTGCTTACCGTATCCCTTCAGGCTGTCGTAACGATAAACGTGGATAAATTACATAAATGAACACCCGGCATACAATTTCCACATTTCGTGCGCCGTGTTTACGGAAATGACGTGATTCTTCTTCATTAGCTAACGGGTAAAAAAGAACGTTGTCGCCCCCTACAGGTCAGCCAACGGTACGGCAACCGTTTGGGCTCATGTGCATACAGTAAATAACTTTGAGGCCTAAGCAAGGTATTTTCCTCCAAAACCGTAGGTATGTGGGACCATAGAGCCTGATTGCGTAAATATATTTTCTGACATTGGTAATAAATATAATTAATTTAATGTTACAGGTAAAAAAAGCAGACCAAAGGGAAGAATATAGAGCAAGTATGGAGTGATGAAATGACTGCCTTTGTGATGAAGTGACCACATCTTTAATGAGTCCAGTGAAACTACAAAAACAACCACAGAACCTGGCCATAGAGAGCCTTCAGTCACTCATTTTTGACAAGATTTTTTTTACAAGTCATAGCACATTCATCATCATACATTCTATCTACTTAAATCGCCAACATGTAATGCCTGAGTGTCAATCATAGCCAGTTCTTCATCGTTCACCCATTCATCCTCAACGGGCGAAACAACAGATTTACGAGCTGGGGTCTGTACAGCTTTTAAAGTGCTAGGTGTCCCAGACCTCCGAGGGGGATTGAATGTCTTATTTACACACGGAGAAGCCGTTGTGCCCTGATGGCCGAGTGGTGGTGGAGAAGGGATATGAGACAGGTAGTCCAGAGCTCTTCTTCTCTTCAGGCTTTTTGGGTCTTTCTCTGCTGAAGAGTTTGTTGAAGGGGGGTTCCTGCTCAGGGGCGTGAAGGATCCACAGCTTCTGATTGGCTGCTGAGAAGTCACCTGCAGGACAGAACAACACAAATCTTCAGCAACATGAATTGGTAACATAGAGCAAATGCAATGAACAGCCTAAAATACCACAGTGAATATATAGAAAAACTCACGCAGGTCCTTGTGGCTTGTCTTCTGTCTGTTCTACAACCTGGAGTTCTCAGTTGCAGAGCCGGAGAAGAGACGGAGCTCAGACCGTTAGACTGGACGAAATGCGAAAGCCTCTCCTCAGCAATTGTGAAGAAGTTCTCCTGACCCTGAAATCACAGGATGAATACTATAAAGTCAGCTTTCTTTCTGTAGTCTTTTATTTCACTATTGGAAGTAAAACATTTGCTGCATGATTTTGCATGATGAAGTTATGGTCACGCTTGTCATTTCAACACTTTTTATTCTTTATTTAGACATTGGGAAAGTAGCAAGGGAGAGAAGGGGAGACACAGGAAAGAAAGCTCTGGTGGGTTCCATCCCAGGCACACATGTAGGCCCAGAGGCCGTACACTTAACCCTTCAACCATCTCTGGGCATTTCAACAACAATTTTGAGATCTGACCATGAGTACATCGCATATCTAGGCACTCACACCTGACCTGAAAATGTCCATTATGTCTCATGTGCCTATATGTGCAAATATTTACAGGATTGCATCCAGGCTATATGGAATTCTGATCACAGCAAAAAGTAAATTGTAAATTAGGTGCATTTCCATCAGTTGGGCTGAGGCAAATAAATAGGCTTCCTGACATCAGAAAAAACAGCTCCGCAAGAAATTGGAAGTCTTTAAATAATTGATTAATATTGGGCAAGTTGTTGTAATGTTAATGCTGATCATAGTATAAAATATTTCTGGGAGGTCAAGGTGGATATATATTTTAGACAGCATTTGGCTGCAAATGCTGCTACGTCATTATTTATTCGGCAAATGCGTTTCCATTGCTGTTTAGCACATAATTTATTTATGGACAAAAAAGTTTCCTCCTCAAGTGAGCATAAAAACCTTTCCTGTGATATTGAGGAAATTCTGCCGTTTCCACTCAGCATTTCAAATTTGATGCATCATAATTTGCATACAAATACGTGGATGGAATTACAGCTAATGCAATCCTGATCACTTCAGGACATACTCTGCCCTGCCAGTTAATGTGTCCTGAAATCAGTGGATGGTAAAGATTGCATTTAAATAACAAGCATGATGGTAGCTTTACAAGTCTTGGACTACATTATACCTGGACCAGGTTTCTGAGTTGGGCGAAGGCTTCCTGCAGATGTACTTCCTTGGGGTTTCCCGAGAAGAGGGCCAGATCTCCAGCATACAGGACAGGAATAGGAGATGAGGATTGAGCTCCCAGCTGAAGGTTGCTCAGAGCCAACAGTACCAGTGGCTTCACCATGTCTTCCAAGCCAGACTGAGCCAAACTGCTGAAACAGCGCACTTTAACAAAGTTCAGCTTCCCATCAACCAGAAACAACACAGGAGAGGAACCTGTATTCAAAAGTGGTCACAACTTTTCAATAAACAATACAGTAAACTATTCAATAAATGATACAGTAAGGACAGAAACTGTGAAGAAGAAAAAAAAAAGATCACCTACCCTGTCCATCTACGATAGAGATGATATATCCTACGAGATCAACCTCTCCACACAGTGGGTGGAATTCTGGATTTCGAAGATCAAGAAAATTGGCAGACATCCTAGGTTGGAAATGTGCCGATAACCATTCCGGGGAGGCCTGAATGATAAAACAAATAATACATCTGAGAAAATATTTTCATAATCTTTCTTATTTACATAAACATATGTATACTTCTATATGCAGAATATGTGTGTGCCAAAAGTAGTTTGTTTCTTAACAGTACCTGTAGGTCCTGAAACTGTGTTTTCTTTGTGGCAGTGAACTGAACAGTTGCGATACCAGCGCGTTTCTTTCCATCAGAAGTGGTGAGGTTATAGACCCTGTATCGACATCCTTCCTTCAGCAAAGACTGCAGATCGGCGGAAGGTCGCCAAAGGTTCAGTAGGTGAACTGAAAGCAGGAGAAAACTGGATTTCAAACCAAGGTTCATCAATATATGCAATATAGACACAGTAGAGTACCTAAACGACTATACTTGTCTTCTTTACATGGTAAGGCCCACACTAGAGAATAACAGAAAAATGAATTATTAGTATATAGCTGAATAGAAATATGAACACATACCACTACTGCTGAGTTGGTCCCTGGAGTCAGCAATGCAGAGTTTCCATACAGGGGTCACGTCTCGTTTGGGACAGCTCCCGTCGCCCTCCTGTGCATTCTCTAGGGCTCGGCGGTACCGTTCCTGCAGCTCAGCCTGCCTTTTCTCTACCAGAGCGCGCCTGTAGGTATGTAGAGTCTCCAACTGTTGTTCACTCAAATGAGCCTTGGACACAAAATAAAAATACAATTCCCTTCATTAGCAAAATAAAATGAGCAATAGGGTGCGGTGCAACACGTTATTTTGCACAAGTACATCGCAATCTGTGCGTATGCATCTCAGGGCAGTGTCTCTCATCACCTCCAGGTAAACTGGGTCATTCTCCACTGCTTCATACAGCTCCTCTCCATCCTGCAGACTCTCAATATCTTGACGCCCGAGTGTCCGTCTTCTACCTCGAGGTTTGTTATTACCTAGAAGATCATAACTTGTTAAAACCCATTCCATTTTAGCCAATACTTGACACACTCAATTAAAACGCAAGCCCTACCCGTCTCCTCCTTTTCAAATTCAGCTTGAATCTTGGCAGACAGGATCTCCATAGCTTTGTCCTTGCTGTTGTTGTAGCGTCTCGCCTCTTTCTCCTCTGCACGGGCACAACGGAACGCAAAGCCTCCATCTGGTTTCCTCTCCATCCACTGGGGGAAAAAAGACAACAAGCATTAGTCAAAAGCATCAAAAAATGAACTGCCAGGAGTCACAGTATACGGATGCAATAACACTAAATGCACCTGTGTGGGGTAGCTTCTCAGTATGACAATGTCCACACATCCTACTGGTCCTCCATTGCTGTACAAACAGGAGACAGGAAGCAAGAATGGCCGGGGATCCCTGTGAACTCCCAGCTTAGTATCCCATCGTGCTGGTCTGCTGCTATTGGCACAAATCTTAAAACATAAATGACAATAAGTCAACCTGTTATCTTGGTCTAACGTGGACAGATAGAACAACTTGTGGTTATTTGGTTTGCTTGGTACTCGTTACAGTACCTTTAACATGATAGATTCAGGTGCCTCTAGAGGCGAGCAGGCATCTTGGGATCCCACCAGCTCGGCCCCATAGATGATTAACTTCCCACCAACGGCCAGTCGACCCTTGTGAAGCATGGCAGTCAACGGGACATCCAGCTGGGCTTTAATGGCATACCATCCATCTGTTAGCCAAACAACTGCAACTGGGTTTTCAACCTTGGAGTCAGCACCTTGTGGAGTCTTGACATCATTCCAACCCCGTCTGGTTGGGTCGTGACCCCTGGAGACGACTCCGCAAACACAGAGAACCATGGTTTTGGCTGCTGTGTCGTCCTTTTCCATGATCTTTCTCAGAGCTGGCCTGCGGCTGTGGTCCACCTCTACATCATATCTGACAAAATAAGCAAACGCATATAAGAATAAAACAAACACTTTAAATGTTTATTGAACAAACATTCATACTATCAGATTGTCAAATTTAATTGAATGACGACTACTACTGTTCTAGAAAGCTTACATTATTATAGCAAAATGACCTCTATTTCTACTAATTTCTTTTGGTTAGATGCTTATAAAACACTTGAGATATATTTAAGAAAAGGTGGATTCTATGTGGCAAACTATTTGTAAAGCCTATGCAAAACGGCAATATGCTATGTGTGATACCACTTTGTTTAAGGATATGTTTGTTGTTACACACACATTTTGCAACAAAATTTATGGATCTGTCTTATAAGCCCAAGATGAAACTTGTTACCAATACACAGGATTTGATGTTGCAATCCTTTGTGCCATAATCCAAGGTGAGCATTCATACAGAAGCCCAATTCAGATGTCAAAAGGATGATGTACTAACCCATACATGTTGACTATAGAGGACATCAGGCTATGTCGTCATAAATCTACAGGACCATCAGGCAGGCAGCACCATTCACCAGCCACCTAATCTAAATGTTACAGGGTTAGTATACTACTACTGCCACTACTACAACTACAGGAACATACTGAACCTAACTGTAATCATACATACCTGTACTTGAGTTGTAGGAGAACTTGCTCTGGGTTGAGACAGAGACTGCCCATTGTTGCTGGAAAAGATCTCTCCATGGAGGCCTGCTTCCACACTATCCACCGGTAGTGATTGTACACCCACTCCTCACTGATCAGTTTAGGATCCACACCCGGGGTGTCACATAACGCTCTGTGGACGGTGTAGGACAACACGATAAGAGATTCCGTACAAAGCACCTGCAGATTCTGGGATACACCTGGTTTCTCTAACATTATGATCAGCTAAACAATGTTACAAAGTCTGATTTAAATGTATCTTAATTTTCAATTTCAGTAATCAATAGAGGTAATACCTATAGAACTCTTCTTTCCCTGCAGTCCCATCATTCCTGGGGATCAGCCATCCTCCATCAGCAAGCTGAACACCACCTCCGTCTATGAACACTTCCTGTTTGAAGAACTGCTGCAAATTGAAGCGAAACGATTCTGCAGTGTCACTAGTGATCTCAGACACATGCCGATGCACTCCATATCCATAGAGCTGAAAAAGATAAACCATGTCAAAAATCTGAATTGTTTACATGAAACAGATCTCATCTTCAACCAAGTACAATAAAAAAGTACTATGACAAGATTGATGTGTAGCCATATGAGTCTCTGAACGTTATCTATAGCCAGTAAAACCTAAAAAGCCCAGTTACAATGATGGCCTTACCTGTTTTGGAGTGTGTCGGGCAGGGGACTGTCCATTTACTGCATCCTTTAAGGGGATCCTATCCACCCCTGAGGTTTTAGCTAGAAACAAGCTCCCCGGTAGAGGACGAATGGTCTGACGCTTCCTTTTCCTGATTCTCATGTCCTGCATATCCCGAGCAAGCTGTAAGTTCTGAAGATTCTGAACCATGTCTGTTAATAGACCAAAACACAACATTATTTTTCTAATATATCATGTTATGCAGTGTATTCTATTGCCCTCATCCAAAAAAGGTTACCTTGGCCTCTAGATAATCTGTCCTCCACACCTGATGCCTCTGCAGCAGAATCCTCTGTTCCATGGCCAAAAGGAAGGTCTTGATCATTCTTAAGATTGCCATCTGCAGTGTCAACTACGGTCAATGTCTTAATGTTGTCTTTGCCCTTACTATCAGTTACTTCTGTAGGGCTTTGTGTTTTCGTAGTGGGTGGGACATAAGTGTTGGTTTTAGTAGGCGTTACATAGAGATGGTGGCATTTATCCTCCTTTGTCTGTGGCTTAGGTGAGCTCTCTTTGACAGTAGTTCTTTGTTTTTTGAACGGAGGGACAAATGCAAAAGGTGTTCTTGCATTGTCCTTTGCCATGTTGCTCTTGGGTGTCTCCGTCTTCATATTCTTTTGGAATGGAGGAACAAACACTGCCATCTTGGAATGTGAAGGTCTACCTTCTCCAAGGGATGGATGTGGTCTTGCCAGCAGTGGCTCTGTCTTTTGCAATCTGGTTTCCATATAGGTTTTCCCATCTCTGTAAGATAGAAAGATAAGATGCCAAATGGGTTGATAAGTTGTGTGCCAACTGCTTGACAAACATGGTCAACATTTCACAGGCGGCTTACCTGTGTGGCTTGGTGATGTTTGGATGAAGAGAGATGCTATACTTGAAAACTCTCCTGTCTTTCGTTACACCTTAATCAAGAAAAAATATATTTTAAAAGTCATTTACCGGTATGTTATTAGAGAACATATGTAGGCTACAGGTAATTTGTTACACTGCTAGTGATTTACCATCTGGACAACTTTTTGCAGGATGGAGTGTTGACCCTCTCGGACTATCCACAGTTCTGTCGAATTCTTCCAATAATCGTCTTTTCAGGGGAGGTTGACCTAGATTCAACATTGCGAAACAGTAAGACAACTATTGCTTAATGGTCATGCTAATAATGCATAAATACTAGGGCTGCACATTCATTGAGCTTAATCAAATGTCAACATTTAAGATGATTGTATAATGTAGCCAAGATGGTGATATGACAACACAAAAAGTGCAGTAAAATGACTTGGTTCCTCAAATAATCAAGATACAACAAAATATTGAATCTAATAATCAGAAGTATTATTTCAGCAATCATTGTGCAGCCCTAATAAATACACATTAAACTACTTGAATTTCTGGTGTAGTTATTCAGTTTGATTGAATATTACTGAGTTCAAATATTGCCACTTACCAGTCATATCTGCATCCTCTACTAATCGTTTTCCTATTCCTTTCCGTGTCTCTCCAGATCCTTTACTGGACTCTGGATTATCTTGCAGTGGGATCTTTTCTAAAGTCATGGTAAGACTCTGGCCAGCTAGATCCTCATCTTCTAACAAAGCCTTAGTGCAGTCCATGGCTTCCTGTGCAAAGAACTTCTGCTGGGTGTCAGTGCAGCCACTGAGGTTAAGTGATTGAAAGTTTAGCATTGATGATGACCCCTCTGTCCTTGTGAACTGATGCGTCTTACTGATGCTGGTCTGATTCATT
Organism: Rondeletia loricata; assembly: GCA_900302605.1. Taxonomy (NCBI): domain Eukaryota; kingdom Metazoa; phylum Chordata; class Actinopteri; order Beryciformes; family Rondeletiidae; genus Rondeletia; species Rondeletia loricata. The sequence goes on along the minus strand of OMLI01083179.1, from coordinate 46,836 downwards.
CCACAGTCCACCATTCCTGGCCTTTTCTCTCCAGGCCTGTCATGGAGATTGTCCTCCCCTGAAGGGGGAATTGCACCCTCTTTAAATGTAAATGCTTCTTTAGGTGCCTTCTCCGACACAGAATCACATTTGCCACTTGCTGTGCTAAAACTGCAACCACTTGCACCTGAATATCTTAAAGTTTCTTTCGCATGGTCAGTCTCGTGTGGAGAGAGAAAAGGTGTAACTACACGAATAGGCACCTCTTTCTTACTGGCTGTGGTCAGATCTGAATTGGAAGTTATTTCCAAAACATTCACTTTTGATAGATCAGACTTATGGGTATCAAATGAGCTTGTTGAGTAAGACCTTGGAGTAATTGTAGAATCTGGACACTCCCCATCAGCAAATTCATTCAAGAGGTTCTTTGCTTTCAAAATATTTTTCTCTGAGACGTGGACTTTTGTTCCCCTTGCAGTTGTGAAAGTACAATTTATTTTCTCTGTAATATTTTGAGCATCTTCATGGTTTGCTCCAGTCTTCCTCGTGTCTGAAACAGTTGGGATCTCTGTATTGAAACTGATGTCATTGAAAAGAGCTTTTGCCTTCTGTAGGGCCTCAGATGAAAACGCTACTGGTTTTCCACTGGCTGCAAAAAATCCACTATTCCTTGGTGGTGGATCATGAATTGGAATTTTGGGAGGTATTGGTCTTTTTTCCTGTTCATCCTCAACCCGATCATATTCACTCATCATGGCTTTTGCATTCTTAAGAGCCGTGGTTGAAATTGCTACTCCTTTGCCACTGGCTGTCTGAAATCCGCCATTTTGTGCTGGTGAAGCCTGAATTGTACTGGTTAGATGACCTGTTCTTAAAGTGTCTGCTTTTTGTTTCTGTTGTTTGTTTCTGTCTTCAAATGCATCACATTCATTCAAAAGAGACTTTGCTTTGGTCATTGCATCATCAGACACAGATACTTTCTTTCCACTGGCTGTACAGAAACCACCGACATTGCTCAATTCACAGATGACTGAGGAACCAACATTCTTCGATGTTGTGCACAAGGGGGAAGAGAGTGGCTTTGCCATCAAAGATGAGTTTCCATGGAAAGAAAATGCATTAGTCAAAGCCAATGTATTCTTAAAACCAACATTATGTATCTGCTCATCATCATGATGTAGTATCTTTGCGTGGTTTGCAACTGGTCCAACATCCACATTTTCAAATTCAGTGCATCCATTGAGCGATTCTTCAAAAATGTCCACTTTCACTCCGTGAACATTTTTAAAGTTTGAATTGTTTTTCTTATCCCCGACACTTCCAGTCACAGGTATTATACACTTCTTGTGTTTTATTGACATGCCATCATCACTGTCCGTAACATCGCAGTCTTTGAAGAAAGCATTTGCCTCTTGAATAGCTTTTGTCGAGATAGTGATCCCTTTCCCACTGGCCATCTGAAACCCATTTCGACATGTAGTTGTGTCCATTTTGCGGTTTTCAAGCTCATAACTTTTTGTAGTGTGTTTATCACTTTGAATGCCTGGGACCCGCCTGTCTGAACAAAGAGATTCTGTCACATTTGAAAAACAGACTTCAATGTTCTCCCTAGTGTTGGAATTACAGTTAACTGTGAACTTAGAGTCGTCTTCTTTAATATGCAAAAAGTCACCATTGCGAGTGATATTACTGTCCACATTGTGTTGGTGCTTGATTTTCACATCCATTTCACCACTTTGATGGTCAGGCAAATTCTGAGCTTGTTCGTTGTTTGTTGTCACAATATCATTGTTGTCACCAGTGTCTGAGATGGTCACAGGATTCTCCTCTAAATCTGCAAACAATGCTCTTGCTTTGTTCAGACACTTTTTTGAAAATTTCAAAACATTTCCTCCAGCAGTTTTAAAGCCCACACCAAACATCAAAGGAGTTTTGTTCTCAGGCTTGTTTGTTTCAGTGTGTTCTGCTTTGTCCAGTTTAGTCTGCACAATACCGGCTAAGCCTTCAGAGGTATGTTTGGAAATGGAACTTACCTCTCCAGATGAGGCATTTTCTGTTTTCACTGCACTGCAGAATGACGTACCAGTGGATATACTTTTGATGATAGTTGCCTTAGATTTTGTTTTGCCAAGAGAAATTGATGTCACTCTGTCAGGTGTCATTGTCTTTGCCAAAAGCTTTTCAGTATCTGAACTAAAGCTGTCGTCAAAATCTATACCTGCAAGAAAATCAGGGTCCAGTTCTTTGTCAACTCTTTGGGGAAGGGGGGCACCATCTTGAAAATGTTGGTTTATCTTTGCGGTTTTGAACTGTGTAAATTCAAACTGGCTATCTGCTTCTTCCAAAAGACTGCATAGCTCTGTGACATCAGCTTTTTGTGAAGCTGTCAACGGGCACTGGATATCTCCACACTTTTCCCTTGAAGAGGATGGATGGTTTGAGTTAGAGATGCTGTTTTCCACTGATTCATGAGTCATGTCAATTTCATCTTCAGTGTTGCGGCTACATTTGGTGGGTTGATCACCGAAAGGGCTTTCATCCTCAATCTCTTTAAATAGATGCTTGGCTCTCTCCAAGTTGACTGAGGAAATCTTTATACCCCTATTTGAAGCCGTTTTAAATCCTGATCCATGGATAGAAGGAATAGAGACAGTTGTTTGCTGTGGCATACTGGCATGAACTTGACCATTCTGTTGAATACAGTTTTTCTTACTGACAACTCCTTTTGCACTGCTAGGTAGTCGTGTTGATGTGCTCTCTGTGTACAAGTTCCTCTCTGTGTCAGGGCCCAGTGTCTGGCTCTGCTTGACTCGACTGATGGACAACTTGGCATCAGTTACAGTTCCCTCCATAATATCATCCACATGTGCTTTTCCCTTCTCTTTAGTTAAAGATTGAAAAGGAGTAGTCCTGTGCATCCCAGTTTTAAAATCAGACCATGGTTGACTTTCAGCAGCTTTCTCTGAACTGGGAAGAACCGACGATGATGCAGTCATTTGAGTGACATCTGCCATAGCAGACTGGAACCCACTGTCACTCACTGTGCCCTCACTTTTAGAGTTCTTTAGCTGAGTGGTAGGCACAAATCTTTTGTTATTGATGTCATTACAGTCATGGTGAAGGCTTGTTCCTCTTTGACTTGATTTTTGCTTATTTCTTTGTTTCAAGGCCGACAGACAAGCTGATGGGGAGAAGCCATTTCGAGGTGTATCCTCTTCTACTCTGCTCAGTTTACTAGGGTCTGACATTGGAGTGAAGTCTTGTGCAAAAGCTCTGCAAAGCTGTGACACATCAAGATCCTGGCCTTTTGCTGGTACAGAGGGAGCGAGATTTTCTTCAGCCACATTTCCCTGTTTTTGCATCTCATTTCTCCCATCACAGGTTTTCTTCTGTGCTTCATCTGGGGCATTTTCCATCTGCTTCACATTCAACTCTTGTCCTGAAATAAAGCATAATGATAAACATGGATAAACACAATTAATTTAAGTAAAATGATTTTTTTCCACGTTCACATAGGAATTAAATCACTGTTTATGAATGAATATGTTTACATGCATGAGAAAATCTGATTATGAGAATAATGTGTTTAATTTGTTTGCACGTGTAGAGAACAATATCAGAACATGTTACCAGAAACGGGATTCCCTGGTGATGATTCTGTCTTCTGAGTTGGCATGTCTTTTCCTTCCACTTGGGGTTTGGAATTCTGAACAGTGTAAACAAAGCTTCTTTTTTTCCTAGTAAATGTGGAGTCTGTGTTTTTGAATGATGGCCTGACTACTTGGCCAGGATCAGAGTCACTTCCCAGTTGTTCTGTTGCAATGTTGGATTCCCACCGTTTAGCAGCACCATTAACATGGCAATACGTATCCATAGCACAGCTTGAAACTTCAGATAAACTCAATGGAGACCACTGCGTGATCCCGATATCTCCAGTTTTCACCTGGCTTCTCAGGTGAAGTTCCTGATCCTCTGTTCTCTGTTCACCTGTTCTTTCACTGGACGCCACATTGTTTGTTGTCGAGATATTTGTAGGGCTGCAGCCATGTTCTTTGGTTGAGATGCTTTGCTTCCTTTTGATTCTGTCAGTTTTCACTCTTCGCAAAGCTGAACTACTGTTGGCGAAGAATATGGAGAGAACATTTTCAGCTCCATCAAGAACACTTGCCACTGTGCTGCGAATTTCTCCATCCTCAATAGCATCCGGTAACGTCTGCCTCCAGTCACTCTGGTTCAGTGAACACTGTAGAGAGTCGTGGGAGTTTCTACCATGACCAGCCTCAGGGGAATTGACAGCTGTTGATTTCAGAGCAACAATCAATATTATTTCACATTATGCAATCTAACTCCTTCTAACTGTTATTTCAGTCATATTTAGACCTACTGTACCATCTTGAATCAAAATGTAAAGGAATAACATGCCTACCTTGTTGAACGGTGGGCACAGCATTCTTTTTAGGTGACACTGCTGTAACACTGGATACATTTGAAAGAGATGGGAAAAGCTTCCGCACAAACTAAAAAAGGTAAGAAAGAAAAATAGTGAGTTCCAGGTGCAATTAGAAGTGGCACTCTCGTGTAACTATTACTCCAAGTTAAAACTGTTACTGTAATTATTAAGTGCAAGTTTGAACTGTATACTTGCAGCTAAGTCCAAGCTGACAGTAGGTTGTAAGGGTACATATAAATTAACCTTTCAGTGCAACAATACTTACTGATGTCTCACGAAATTTACATTTCAGATCACAACATGAATGTGAAGCATGCATAGTGTCATCTATTGATTCTGATCTTTTCATTCTCACATGTTAAGCATTAGAGCATAGGCAGTCATTGTGTCATGGTGTCACTGGCTTGATTCAACATTGACATGCATGTACGGCAGGGCCTGAGAACCTTATCTACCCTACATTTAGTAGCATTCTAGAAATTGGAGAAATAAATATGATGTGTAGGGACTGGACAGAGTACTCACAATAACATTTGTGTCTGCAGAAAGGCTCACTGGGCAGGGACTGTCCTCATTTTTAGCTACAACAGTGAGAAGGCACACCAATCATTTAACAGTATACGCCGATAGATTACTAAAACGACCAATAACGTCCAATTAAATAACAAGGTAATAGGTATGTGCTTACACAAAATCAGGGTGGATGCCACAGCTGGTGGGGTATTCAGTGAACTGGTCCATGATATATCAGGATGAATCTGTGCACCAAGACTTTCAGATATATGCTGGGCAAAGTCAACCTTTATCGTTCAGAAAAATAAAAAGTAACATTAGAAGGTACATTTTATTGTCATTCCATATTCCACATTCAGGTACTGGAATCATGGAATAGGTTGAAATAAAAATTACATCTTCAGAAAAAAATACACTTACTGAAGATTTCTGGGGGGTATCAAGCAGGTCTGTACAGATGACAAAAGCAAACAAATCAAATTAAATTCTTAATCAAATGTAATTCAACATTGACAGAAGAAATACTCTAAAGACAAATTTCTAGCTTACCAAAATCATTTGGAGGCTGCATATTTCCATATGATTTGGCGTCTGACATTCTGAAAACAAAAGGACAGTGTCAACAGCTGTGAAACAACACAAGTAATACTTGGCATATTTACCATGAAATGAGTTAAATTAACACTGAATTAATGAGGTATAAGAACAGTATTCAGCTGTGATCTCATGGGTGTTTTTTTCAAAGCTCCATTCACTTCCATTGAGAACCATGTCTAAAAATATTACTTCAAACACATATATAAATAATGGCGACATCCCGACAAGTAGTTATTCCGTGTTTTGCAATACTTTAATGTACAGGTCCTTTCCACACCTATTCGCCATGGTTCTCTATTCATGGAACTCATGAAACCTAGCAAAGTGAAATATCACTTAAATTAGCAATTTGCCTAGTGTTGCTCCAAACTATGCAAAATTAATTTGCAACAAAAAAAGGAAATAACATTTCTCACAAACTGCAAAGACAACAAAGTCTCATAGACGTGTTGCACTCACCCCTCTTTTGGTGTCCCAAACAAACATGGACTTGCAACTGTCCAAGGCAATGTTTCTTTTTCTGAGAAGCACCACAGAAAACATTGTTCTCAGAAGCAACCTCAAGAAAGCTCTTCAATGCATATATATATACAGAAGCCAAGGCTATTTCATTTGGCAAGTGGGTCCAATTCAAAAGTCCTATCCAGTCTGCCATTTTCCCCATTTACCACAGGTTTATGAAATATGTTAGACATTTTAGTGTGACATTATTGCATAAATTATTTTTCACCAACAGTAAAGCCTTTATCAAATGTTACCTCGTTCAGCAGAGAAGAACTGCTTATCCTCCGTTTCAGGTGACACAACTCTACAGTGTCTAAAAGCCTTGGGGGTTGAAAACAGCTGACTGTCCACTGCACTTTTTTCAAATGGTGTTTTGAATCTCCCATCTTGGTTAACGGTGGTCAGGTTATCTTGCTCCGAGACATTTCCCTCATCAGCTTTAGCTGTCAGTGCATCAAACCAGTTGGGGTCCAGTGGTCCCAGCTCTGCATATATAAATAGGGCATTAAGTACACTAACTTCAAACTAAGTTACATTGTTAACCTTTGTGTTAGCCCGTATAGTATGGTTTGGTGATTATGCAGCTACATATAGTTAAGTGATATCTGTCTTACCTTCCCATATTTCACCTTTGAACGTGTCGTACATGCTTTTGGAGGGTGAGTCCATGCCACTTTATGTAAGTAACCTCTACAGTTGGCTAGGTGACACACCTGGAGAGATAAAGTTTTCAACAATATAACATTTGAAATGTATCTAACGTTAGGTTAGCTGCTGTTAGCTCGCAATAAAAGGTTCACAGTGGGCATTTTAACCAACCTTGAATTGCTGCTTCTGACCACAAGTTATAGCTGCTAATCAACTGCGTTAGCTAACATTAGCTAGATAGACTTCACTGTATCTCACAAGCGGATAACAGTTACATGGGCTGTTTACAAAGAGAACCAGGCGGCAAGAGACAGTTTGGCTTTGGAATAACTTTGACTTACCATGGTGGCGCGTGGAGGTGTTGTCTTTCATGCCGCGATGAAAGGCCTGACTAAATCTTAAAAGTATGAAATAAGATATTAGATTGTCTACGTGTCAAGCTACTAGCTAGAAAGCCCTATCCACAAAAACAAACCTCGCGCGCACCGGAACCGGGAGCTCGACTTCAAAATAAAAGTATCGCTCACAGAGCTTGAAACATCATTGTGAGCTTGGTATCCGTATCAGTATTTACTTTGTCAACATTTTTTCCAAACAGCTTCATGTAATTGTCATTGCAAGATTATTATTAATTACTACTACTACTAATATAATATTATTATTATTATAAACCATCTTCGTTGCACAAATCACACAATGAAAGCAGTTAACAAATGTAGTTTTTATTCTTTATTGTTACAGAAGTGTACAGAACACCAAAGTACAGTACATTGCAAAGGCAGTAGTATTTACAAGGTGAAAGGCTACATCAACAGTTCCTATGGAAGCTTTACAAATATGTATTTCTTTCAGTCTACATGCAACTCCAACTGTAAATTTGATTCATAAAAATACAATCTTATAAGTCCGAGCAAAGCCCCCCCATTGCACTATGTACAATTTTTCAGTTAAAATAGTTTATTATATTATATGTTCATAAATATTACTATTACACTTTATAGTACATACAATTAGCATGCTTGGCAGTTTTAACAGATGGAACAAAACATTTGTTTTCTATAAAACTCGTCAGTTAAAAGCACGTTTATCTTTTGCAAATAATATAAATACTTTGACTATTTGCTAAAAGCTGCACAGTAAAAAGGTACAGTAAGATGTTTTAAGTAACAGATAACCCACACAACGGCATCTAGATTTATGAGATATTACAGTAGATTTGCAGCATGTCAAAGTAGTTGAATGTGTACAATATTATGAGGATCAGTATCCATAATTCCATCCACGATGGTCGTCAGGTTGAAGTTCACACACTCAAGCACGCACACACACAGACACACTATTTTAACCAAGCAATGAAGCCTCCCTTTTCCTGTTCTAAGAATTTTCATGTAAGCTAAAAGCTATGAAATTCAAATACATTCTTTCAGGATACAGTAAAAGTCTTCCACTTCCGTGAAACATTGCACATTTTCCCTTGAAAATTAAAACAACATAACTGAAGGAGAATCACTTAGCTTTGGTATGTCATTCGTTAAATGTGAAAGTTGTTGACCTCAGTAGCAAGTGGTCGCTTTGTGACATTATCTATTATTAGTGCAATAAAAGCCTACGTTTCTTTGCTACAGCAAAGTCTCTCATCTCACTCAACCCAACAGTATTGCTGCACATCTGAAGATCTGAACATGTGACATTCCGATGTGTCTTTACTCTGTTTGGATATTCCCAGGTCAGAGTAGAGTGCTTGATAACCACTTAGATGACAGCAGCAACCCCAGACAGGACCAAAGGCTGAGCATGGGACAGGGTGCTGTGCAGGGGCCGGTGTCAAAAGCAGCAAGACCGCCATCACAGACTTGAGCCCGAAACACTGGAATCTGGGAGGAAAGTTGTAATGGCTCGGTAGCCCTGGGCTCGTCGGATCATGTCCCGAATCTCTCCGTTGAGTTCCATCAGCTTGACACAGACCTCTGTAAGGTCCTGCTTTGAGCCCACCAGAGCAAAAGTTCCCGTCTGACCCAAGGTTTGATGTCTGAAGTAGATGTTCAGTAAGGTCTGGATCTCATCCTCAGAGTGGCTGCCGAAGATGTCATTAGGCCACGTTCTTCTGCAATGAAAAAACAGTCATGCTCTGCTCATATTTGTTCGGATTGAGGGCAAACGTTTGCCTGCATACGCTCATGATGTACAGAGAAACGAGCCTTTTGCCTTTCTCACCTGCACTCACGAATACAGCGGATGGCTGTGGGAAACCCGTTGTTCTTCAAACCCTCGAGGATGGCCTGCACAGCAGCCTCAGAGGAGCTGAAGGTGGGCTCAGAGTAGGAACTCTCATGGGCAGAAAGGTCATCATTGGTTACTGAGGCAGCTGCTACCCTCAGGCCGTTCTTCAACTCATTGAGCTCTCTGGATATATTTGTCAGCTGAAGGTTGAGAGGGATTAACATTATTAACTAGTGAAATGAATTAGACAATGTGTATCACACAACCGTTTTGATTAAGCAGGTTCCAAAAACTCTTGGAGAAGACAAGAGAACTCATGATGCACCCACCTCAGGAATAGAGCTTATCGCATGGACCTGTCCAATCAGCTTACAGTAGGATTGAAAAAGCAGCAATAGCTGAAAGTGGAGTTTGTAGATTCGTTGACAGAGCTCCAGTTGCTGAAAAATAAGTAAAATGGTCATTATTAGCAATAGGTCATTATACCATGCTAGGTTTCTCCATTCAAGCACTACTTTATTGAGTTATTACAGAGTTCTGCATTTAGTGGATAATGAACTTACAGCCAACTACTGTAACTACTGTGCAACCACTTCTGTGTACATGCCAAACCTGCTGCAACTATACAGATGACTTGATAACAATCTCTGTGCCGAACATGATATTGTAGGGAGAAGAAATTGTGTTGTCTTTAAAAATAGCAGGGACTATTTAAAACAATGAAGAGAAATAAGCCTTGTATAACTTACTGCCAGAGATTCCATTTGCTACAAAGCAAGCATGTTACAAGACAGGAAAGAAGTAAGAGAATCAAAGGAAGAGCATGCATTCCTTATCATTTTCATTTAGAGTAGGTGAAAACACAGGTCATAAAATGCTTGCATTTTATTGACATGCACAGAGGAAGAAAAGAGAGGGTCGACTTATAGGCTAGTGGTCCCCATGAGTCATCAAAAAGCCAAGTTAAAAAGCCAAGCAAATTAACAATTTTGCCTTTTCATTAGCACAAATGCACTCACTTTGGTGGGAGTCTCTTGACCTACCATGTTATCATTTCATGTCCTACAGAAAAAAATGCTATCCGCACACTTCTGTCAGATGCAAATGTACTATTTATTTGGCTAAGCTTTCGGTCAATGGACCTTCATCAGAGCATTGACCGAAAGCTTAGCCAAATAAATAGTACTTTTGCATCCGATAGCATGCCTTAGATTACAGCACCTTCATTTTTGGGCGTGCGGTCGATCTTGTATCATTGTTCTATCATTTTATGTCCTACCAGGATTTAGCTTAAGTCACCTTCCCATGCTTTGAATGTTTGTTTTCCGTTTGCTATCCTTTCCTTCCCTTTGGTATCAAGTGAGTGTAATTGTTTACTGCTAGAGTCAATGCAACTTAAGAGAACTTGCTCCCATGCCCAGCAGAGTTGAAAATGATCACAATGCACATTGGAATGAGAGAATCAATGTGGCGTGCGGCAACTCAAGGTTGTCCAGAAACTTGACATTTAGATATTGTGAGAAAATAAGGGGTAACACTCACAGAACTACAGTATCACAGAGTAATCGAAAGGCAGAAAGTACAGTATGAAAGGTCAGTTCAAATGGAATCTGTAGTATCTGTAGTCATGTCATTTTTGAAGATGTTGTACATTGGCACACTCAATGAAAGCATTAGTTAAGCCATACAAAATGTTAATCCAGCATTTCACACTATTCTTCAATTTATATGGCAGCAGGACAATCTTAATATTCAAATTCCTAACACATTATATGGTTATTATATAAGGTTGTACCTTTTCCTCATGCTCCGCTGGTTGACATGTTATCACTGTGTCCCCAGCACTCCTGGGAAAGGTGGCCTTACAGTTGCTCAACCACTGTGGGTAGGAGAGACAGCATAATCACTACATAGACAACCGAGTAACAACACACAGGTGACATTTTGACTAGAAAGCAAAACATTCCATCTCCTTACAGAGAGAGCTGCCTCCTTTCTGTTGTTGTAAGTATCAAGATACTCTTGAAGTTCCAACACACTGAATTTAATTTTTTCAAGGAGTCCATATGAGATAATCTGTGAAAGGAAAGAGTTGTTTTACTTGTTTTGGCCTTTACTAATATGTCATGCTGTTAAGACAGTATCAACGACATATCGGAGAAAGTCAAGTTACTCACAGTGTCTGCATCAATGAACAGAGTTGGACACTCTGAGCATGATGTTAGCATCTGAGATGACCTCAAAAACTTTGATCCTATTCCCCTAAGTCCATCACCGAGGTAACACACAGCGTCGCAGGTCAAGGAGCAAAATTTGTTCTGGATACTCTGCAAAGCAAAATATGCTGTCAAAGTCAATCACAAACCATCACATCCGAAGTCTTCCCCTGTCAGCTTTGGTCAGTGAAGTGAACAACATCTGGTTAATTCATCTCTGGTGATTATCAAGTAGAAGGTAACTACAGAATGCCTTCTTCTAATTAATGAGACCTCTTCTGAAAGGCAGCTTCCCTTTTTCCGAAGGTTAATCAGCCAGTTAACTAATCCTGTTAAATTTCCAGTAACAATCGTTTGACTTTCACCTGGCCCACTGTTAATGAAATTAAAGTGTATGCTGGATAAAAGGCCACGTTACGATACCTGAAATAGTGAAGAAAACACATGGAAAGTGTAGACTGCACAAGATCCATCTGAGTCAGACACTAGCTGGTTGATGTGACTTCGCCAAGCCTCTTCCGCATCGTCACACACTGCTGGCTGGAAAGCTGCGAGGATGGCGGAGAAGAAGGGTGACGGCGGCGGGGAAGAACGGGACTCCAGCATGTCATCTCTCTCCTCCTCGGCAAGACTGAGTGGGCCAGAGACACACATCCATGCCATTAAGCGAACAAAATTCACATATCTTTATTTATTTATTTACTAACTAATGCAGAATCCTCTCCAGTTAACGTGCTGTAGAAAAGTTGTGAGAGCATACCTGAGTAGACAGCTGTCGAGGTCCAGTTCTCCTTTGTAATCACCATGAGCCATGTCCAGTGTGAAACTGCACTGAAATTCAGGGGGCAGTTCATTAATGGAGAGAGAGAGTTCGTCCTCATGGCCGTTGGTGTCTTCATCTTCTGGTGACACCTCAGGCTGAAAGGGAGGAACAGGGACACATATGCTTCCTCAGTGTCTAGGAAAAAACAATTGTAAACAAATACAAATACTGAGGCAGCATGCAGTAATGGTTAATATGAACTGAAATATGTTCCCTCTAATATACTTGATCATAAAACAACATACAATATTTGGGGGTAAAATGGACACACTAACCTTTCCATGGGACACTATGGACACTCCTTGTGGTGTTTTCTTTTATTTGGTTAATTTAGTGTGCTTGAATTGTGTCAATTAAATAGATAATGAAATAATTTCATAGGACCAGCACCGTGGCCCTGCACACTCGTGTTTTGGGACAGGCAATGTGTAAACCTTTCTTGACCTCCCACATGCCAAGAGTTTTTTTAGTTGTTGCTTAGAGCCACCCACACAGAAGCAATAGGTATACACATTGCCTTAAACAGACAGACACAGAGAGATAGAGACAATTTTCTATCGCTGGCTACAACCCCTAAAATCCCAATATGACAACCTATGCCACAATTAAAGTAAGGCACAAAGCAGCCCATAGCCCATAGCCCAAAGCGTTAAAGAATGCCCGCTTGCAGGTTTTAGTTCATTCTCCTATAGCATGCAACTACTGAAATATCTAGAAAAGACTGGGTCATGCTCTACTCTGAAGAGACGACATGTAGAAAAGTCACAAAATAATACTGAACACAGAGTGAACCCATAACACGTATAACACCCAATGCATTTCCCAAGAAAGGACGTAACAGAATAGTTCTATTTGGCAAAATTAGTAAAGAACTCGAGTATGGAACTGCGATAGGAATAGGAGTTAGTGGCTCCCAGTATCTCAGACACTCTGAATCCCTTATTCACCCGGTGCTTCGAGTCCTCTGGTAGTTGGACCTCGAAACTAGGATTTCTGGTGTTCAGAGGAGGTGGGTCAGCTGAGGATGTATCAAAGGAGGCGGAAGGAGAGCCCATGTTATTGATCTCTGCAGTTTCAGAAAGGTTGACAATCTGCAAAGAGACAAAATCAAACCTTGTAGTGGTCTTGTCTAAATATTACACTTGAAACAAGCACAGCACGTTTTAGCTGAAACAAGACACTGGAGTGAAAACTATAATACCGTATCATGCCACACTCACAGAGCTCTGTTATAAGCAAGCATGGTGGTGAATATGCTGACCAATAACATTCCTGAAAGGACTGAAAGCACTGTGAGGGTGGCAGAGAGCGACTGACAAATCAGGAACAAGAGAGGAGTGGGATGACAGCTGGGCGGACACATGGGCTTTCCATCTGTTACTACAGTTTCCACAAACTGATACTGTATAATGACCACTGGTCATGTACTAATAGAACGATAATTTAAAACAACAGCTAGGTTATAAAATTCTTATAGCGCAGTCTTATTATAAGGGAAAAGAGTGGGAAGTTTCATTCATTTTTAACTTCATCATGAAATATTAAGTTAGTGACATATGAACAGAGGTGAACTTACAAGCTGTGAGTGGGAGAGGATCTGGCTGGCAGTGAGGGAATCTTCCTCGGACGACTCATCTGAGTCTTCGTGGGTGCTCTTGCTGAGGCTGGGCATGCTGACGGACAGCTGGCTCTCCTCCAGGGGCTGCAGGTCACTCTGGTCCAGACTATCCATGGAGCGTCTCCGGACACCCCAGTTGAAGTTGTCCGTAGTCTCTCCCTGCAATAGAGAACAGCCTTGAGTTAGCAGGTGCCAAGCAGCACAGTGCAATCTGACACACACACACACACACATACACACACACACACAACCATGCAGTGCAAGTCATGGGAGGGGGCAGTCCTTGGGTGAGTTATTCCCCCTTCTAGCCAAGCATGGAGGGAGCAGTGGACCGTGACACATAGTGTCCAGAACACTTCACGGTGCATCCTGACATGGAGACTAGATCAAAATAGTGTGGATGGTGAAAACAGCAGAAAAGGTTGGGTTCGAGAACACCCTGAGATTGTCGGACTCTGTAAATATTTACAGGTTTTAATCCCTTGAGCCTGGCTGCAGTCTTGTTTAAGATGCAGAGTCTGGACACGACTCTGGAGATGTCGGCCAACTTCCACATTCCACTAAAGCTCCAGATCAACAGATCAAACAAGAGAGACTTGCTGTGGTGACTGGCTCGATACGTAACACTGATGGAAAGCAAGGGGTTTTACTTTCTGTATTGTACGGTTTGCTTAGGCACTGCATTCAAATAGATCAGCTGCCTTACCTTTACCAAATAAAATTCAAGGAGAACCATACTAGATTTGAGGTCAAAAACATAGTTTCTGTCCAAACTTTCCACACATCTTGTCAGACTATTATACTTGGTGTGGTGTCACTAAATTATAAAAGTGGCAGTTTTTCTAGTTTACGGACAATCTGAAATTGTAGCAGGCACAGGGAGAGAAGCTGACACTGTTTCAGGATCCACGGTCCATGGTTTTCCAGACACGAAGACAGAGGAGGGTGAGCAGCAGCGCTCATCCTGTCCACGGCACTTTGTGCTACAAACTAATGAGTGGGATATTTCAATGATATATTGATTTTTAAAAAGACATTAAAATGTAGGCATTTCTTCTACAACATCAGTATACTGAAAATGCCTAGATGTTATAGTGGTTTCCAGGTTTGATTGGCTGGACATCAGGAAAGTACTATTTGGAAAACAGCAGAGTAAAGAAACACCCACAATGCAACAATGCAACATGAGTGATGTTAAATTTAACCAATAATAGAAAGCAACAATGTAACAGTGGACACTGATTTGGGCTTCAATGTAGTTTGAATACGCTACATTGAAATTGCCAGATTACTGATTTAATTTTTTTAACTTTGTACTGCTTGAGCTTACGAAATAATTGGTATTAACAGTATACAGTTACAATTAGTATGGATAGTACTTACTGTTAGGATTGTATAAATACTGATTTCAGTGTGATGGAGATTAGAATAACTGAAACTGAACACACCTGCTCCTATTCTGCCACTGGGTGGAGCTAAAGTCCCATCTGAGATGTTCAATCCACTACCAACAACAGCTGTTGCTCTGACGTAAATTTCTAAAATCCTAGTTCAGTGGCCATCAATTCACTTTCTATGTCAGTGAGATGTAGTAAAGAGTCTTTGAAGTGCAAATAAATATAATATTTCACACTATTTGCCTTGAAGAACACTGCACACAGACTGCTACTGACATATTATTTGAGAATAGTGGAAATTCAGATCAGTGAAAATCAATCAAGTCATTTTGTAAATCATGTACACATGCTTAGAAGCAACAAGTAAACAACCATAAGTGAGAGCTGTGTGTAAAATGTGATGATGAATGGTTTTGTTTGTTTTAATAACCAGGTAAAATGATTAAATGATGCTTAAATAAAATGAACTGCAGATAAAATCATAAGGCAGCTACAAAAGTAATAATCCTGGTATCCCGCCTTGTGTTGCCATGCATGTCGCTGCTGACTATTAGTCCCAGGGGATGTCTTTGGGAAATATGATGAATACATTATGAATCTAATACTTCAGATTGAGTGAATATCTTTCTAATATTATATGAAAACTGTAGAAGCTACACTCAAACATGTATAGTATATTACATGGCATGCACACACATTGCTACACTCCATCAGGACAGCAGTCCACTGTATAATCTGTACTAACACCACACCTGTCTAAGGAACACAGCAATTAGCATTGCAACATGACTGAACTTACCTGTAGCTCCTAGATGGCACAGACAAAAAACAGAAAAAAGAAACCCCATTACACAGAGCAGGCAGAGCTGACCCAACAAACTCTGATCTGTTGAGGAATATACTTCACATGAGGCTCTGACATCTGCATGCTAATGTTAGTCATTACTTTCTCACTGTTGCTGCTTTTGTTTCTCCATACGATCTCCTTCAAATGTAACAGAGGAAATGAGACGGAGGAAGAATGACTTGCTTTCCCAATGTTTTAAAGACTCAGTGTCCCAGAACTCACCTCTCCATCTTCCAGCTCCACATCCAGGAAGTCAAAGTCCCTAAAGACTCTGAATTGCTGCTCCGAGGTGGTGTCGTCCATGTTGTCTGGTTCCCGGGTCCCGTCCTCGGAGGACACCAGGCTCGGCTGGTGCTCGATGAGGTCCAGCTCCCCACAACTGGAGAAGATCACCTATTAGGAGAGAAAGAGAATTACACATTTAAGTTGCTTAATATCAAAAGCAGAGCACTCTTACAGACTGTTTGTGAATGGATGATACTACAGACTGGCCGAAGAGGCTGAAATTCAAAGCATCGCTGAATGTGTTGTGTCTTACTGAAGGGTTTTTGGTGAGCCCCACTTCTTGTCCACACAAAGATAATACATTCACCAGTTTCTCCCGTGTTCTTTTCTGCAGAGGGAAAGAAGAAAATGTTGACATTTTGAACAAAACCTGGATCTCTGTGGAAAACATCAGAGCAGACTCTCAAATTGGATGAAATGATGCAATCTCACTTGAAACTTGTTGCATTTTGACTTTGCTAAATAGGTTCCAAATGCAACTTTAAACGTCTATTCCTCTTCACTATAAGAAAAATTTGTAAATCTATTGAAATGTGACGTTCTCATTATCATCCCCATGATTGTTTTTTATACACTGACTCCTTGACTCAAATCGGTTAAAATCTGATTGGTGCTTGCCTTTCCTCCTCACATTATGAGCATCATTCTGAGGAGAAATGGGAAGAAGTGCTTACCTGTGAAGACTGTGGCCTCTTCCAGCTGACAGGCACCAGGACGTTGTTGGAAGTGGATCCAGAGGAGGTAGAGGAGGTGCTGCGGGTCACTGCTATGGCCCTGCTTTTCCCATCTCGCCCTGGAGAGCCCTGCAGGTCATCGTACCGCCGACCAATCACCGGCGTCTACCGCATAGACGCAAACAAACAGAAATGTGTAGACAGAAGCCATGGTGAGTCAAACAAGGAGGGGAGGTTTGAAGAAGAGAACGTTCCTCTCTGCATAGCAGATCCATGGCCCAGGCTCCATGGCAGCTCCTGCTTCCCCGGCCCTCTTACAGTTCCACAGTGATTGTAAAGTCGTTTATCAATGTTTCAACACAAGCTGGCATTGATTTATTTCGTCCCAGTGAGCACAGTTTTTAATCAATTTCTTATTCCGTATGCATGATGCAATTTTGGAAGCAAGTGGTTTTATCGGTCTTCCCTCAGTCTAAAAATACCAGGGTAAGGAAAATCTGTGGTTTATCCAGAGTGTCTCAAGCTTGAATACACTGGCTGTTAGCTATCCACTAGTTTGAACTGATTCACATACAAAGGACGGCAGCAAGAGCTTACATCATTTCCTGCCATTCATAAACCACACAAATAACTCCCTGTTCAGTTCCCACACATACACCACCCTGTATCTTTGCCATCACTTTCCAGCTCTGCACTGCTTGGCTAATTGTGTTTACCTTTCAAGCTTTCAAGCTAATCTCATGGGGTTTGGTCAAAAAGAAATATCAGCAATAAGGGAGGGGAAGAAATGTTTCCTTTCCAAAAACTGAAAAATATTCCATGTCCGCACAACCTCACCAAGCACCACACCCTGGAAAATACAGGACAAAATTTAGGAGCTAAAACACTAGCATAAAGCATTCTACATGGTACAGGGACAACAGGATATACATATCACGCTACATGTAGGCAGGAGACTTTCAAACCAAGCTTCCACACAATGCTTCTTAAAGAGAAATCACTTCAGCCCCGTCACAGTCAGATGAAAGTGAGAGGAGCAGTCTCTAACCTCAGATATGTCAAAGTGGAAATCCAGAGTTTTCCCAGGCAAGGCCTTGGAGGACCTGTCCCAGACACGGCTGACATCCTCGTAGAAGAGGTCACTTGACGGGGATGAAGGCTGCACCAGGCTGGCCGACCGAGAAACCACCAGCTTCAGAATATTTAGCGCTTCCCTCCAATGGACAGTCTATAGTCAACGGCGCACACATAGACACACACACACCAATTCACCCGTACACACAAACAAAAACCAACACAAGCACATGTTTAGAAAGCAACAACCACAAATGTGTTTTTGTATTTTATAACGTATGTATCACAAATCCAAACTATATATATGCGGAGATAGAGGTGCCAGGTACCATAAAGAAAGAGAAAGATACGGTAAGAAGTCAAAGTAAAATGGATTCAGTGTGAGAATAAGCAGGGGCCTGGTCTGCTGCAGAAAGGCAGACTGTTTATAGAGGATTGGGTGTGCCTACAAATTTACTGCTCCGACACAAGACACAGTTTTTCTTTTTTTCTCCTGAACACTTACAAAAGGAACCAGGAAATACAACAGACCCTTTCTCTGACGCCTAAAGGTTTCCACTAATCACATCATAAACATATCTTGGTGGTTCAAATGTCTACATTATCCAAAGTCTGCAAGCACGTAACGGGGAAAGCTACCACACAAATATCCATACACACATCAGCTGCCATTCCTTCACTTAGTAGCTACGAACCAATATTAGGAGAGGTAAGGCCCATTCACATCTATCAAATTAATTAAGTAGGAAATATAGTGAAGTGTTCATGTTTTATTTGAACTCACATGGACAAATTTCTCAATTGTCTTGAGCACCTCCACGTTGAAGGGTTTGGCCTGAATCCCACTCAGGTCCATGTGACTCAGCAGGCTGTAGATGATCTGTAGAAGGGTCTGCTGCATACTGGGGAGACCTTTCTCCAACAGCTGTTACAACAGAATCAAATGACAGTTCAAGATAATAACATTTTACATGTTTAGCAAGTTACAATATTAATAATTACAGTGGTTCAGCATTAATATGATTAGCTATAGCACAGCTGTACATACCTCTGCCATATAAGTGACCAGGCTGAGGGTGATATCAGAGAAGGCTTCGTGAAGGTATCGACACACCACATTGACCCAAGAGAAGCAGTCTCGTGTGTAGGAGTGTGTTTTATACAAGGTCATGACATGAGCAAGGTTGGAGAGTTTGGCGTTGTTCTCCTCGAGGCATACCTATGGAAAAATGTATTGGTTTAAAACGTGTGGAAAAGTTTCTTGATATGTTTGTGTTATTATGAGTGGATAGATGGGGCAGAGACAAACCTGGGCTATCCTCTCAGCAACGTCTTGACAGAACTGTGTAGGACCATCAAAGTTCTGTACCAGATGTGTGAGCAGGCAAAGAACATTCAAGGGAAAACCTGTGGGATGGGACAGACAGATTTACACCGAGAATATTCACACTGGAAAAATCAATTCGGAAAATGCTCACTACGGTTAGGCCAATATATTAATATGCCGATATTGGCCTTTTATAAAAAATCGGATATCATCCAGTCATGTCGTCCACCTCCAATATGATGGAGGTTCCTCCCTGACCACAGCGACATAAAAGCAGTCTGTAAAACCTGCAGTGAAATTAGATTTTCTTTGCACATTTTATTTATTCATTTAATTTTTCAGTTGTTTTTTGTATATTAATTCTTCATTTAAAAGCCTAATGTATCCCAGAATTTCCCCTACCATTGAATAGGTACAGTGGGTCATCCTGTCTTAACGAGCTGCAAGCCCACCTAAAATAATTTAATTTGTATGGGTTTCAATGGAGAGTTTTTGAGTCACATGCTCTAAAATTCTGTTTCAGAGGCGTTATCACCCTGCCAAGAATACATGTCATGTTTTGGCATGAAAATGATCAAATTTTAAGATATTGAACTGAGATATAGCACAAAATATCTTCAAAATCCCATATCAGTCGAAACCCCACAGTGTACCTATGGCTTGTGAAGTGTCCACCACGGGCACTCGTGAGACAGGTGTGAGCTGGCAGAAGAGCTGAAGGGTGAGGTCGGTGGTCGACACAGAGGTGAAGCCCTTTAGCAGCAGCTGCTGGAGCCCGGTGAAGCTGCTCCATTTCAGCTGACTCTGCACTTTCTCCAGCTTCTCCCTGTTCTCCTGTTTGTCGAGCGACACGTGGCCCAGCAGCTTATTCAACAGCCTCAGA
Organism: Rondeletia loricata; assembly: GCA_900302605.1. Taxonomy (NCBI): domain Eukaryota; kingdom Metazoa; phylum Chordata; class Actinopteri; order Beryciformes; family Rondeletiidae; genus Rondeletia; species Rondeletia loricata. Next base: position 26,781 of record OMLI01083179.1, on the reverse strand, counting down.
GACATCTGATACTCAAACTCAAAGTCCGACTCCATCAGCGACACCGCCACCCAGAAGATGGTGGCCAACACGTTGCTGGGGTGGTTGACGTTGGCTGGGTCGGTGATGTTGTCTTTAGACGAGGATGGGCTGCGGGTCTTGGCTAACGCGCCCTGCTGGACAAAGGCCTGGATACGGTCCATTGTGGCGCTGCGAGGCGGGTCAGAGCACCTGTCTGCCTCCCCAAACTTCTTGGGGACAGAGGAGCTCCTCTGATGTCGGCCATTCTCAGCTCTTCTAAGGTTGAGCTGCCCTGTGCTCTTCCTGTTGAACGTCAGCTTGCCATTGGTGAGGAAATCTGGAGATGATGCTCTGGAATGCAACAAACAATACATGAAAGTCCCTCTGAGCAAAATACCCACTTTTTTTTTAAAATATGAAAGAGCTATAGAGGAGACACAAACCTTGTCAAGATAGCCATGAGATCGTTGTTCTTGAGACATTCTGCCAAGTTATCCACCACAGATTCAAGTGTAAGTAATACCTCCATTACATAGCCCTGAGAGAGAGAGAGAGAGAGAGAGAGAGAGAGAGAGAGAGAGAGGCATTTAATTGTTGGCAAAAAGGCTGTTGCCATCACAAACTGTAGCCCTGATGACCTGCTTTGTGCTTTCATTGAGAATTTGGGAGTTCTCAGGCTCCATCTGTTGTGAAAACTGAGGGATCCCTTCAGGTAAACTGTTAAATTGCACATCAAAAGCAGTGCAGAAGTAAAATACTGACATATCTTGCTAGAAAGTAGTTCTTAAGGGCTATTTTTTACCTTCGCCAACAAAGTTAGGAGGTTATGTTTTCACCCCTGTCTGTCTTTTAGCAAGATATCTCAAAAAGTAACAAACAGATGTGGATGAGGTTTGGTGGACAGATAGCCCTTGACCCAAGGATCAGTTGATTCGATTTTGGTGATGATCCAGATTTGGGATCTCTGCCATTAGATGATTATAGATTTTTAACCATTATGCTGAGGCTGCTAAACAGCGTTGTATTCACATCCAATTTTCTTGGAAAATCTAACTCCAAAGACAAACGATAAATGAACATAAACTGTAACGGAGGCTGCAGCTTTGCAAGTTGGAGAATTGTTCAGCGTTGGCGGAGGTTTGCCCTTCTAGTTTAAACTGTAGTGCTGATGGGCATTAGACAGAGATAAAGAGGAAAAGAAGAAATTCATACAAGGATTATCCTTAAATACTTGAGCTCAGTAATACACAGTGCACACCCACACACACATGCACACGCACACACACCCACACACACACACACACACACACACACACACACACACCCACACACACACACACACACACACACACACAG
>OMLI01083179.1:0-21405 GCA_900302605.1 Rondeletia loricata | reverse complement strand
TACACCTATGACAACAAAAACACATAAAGCCTCTGATTTATAGAGAGTATATTTCAGACCTTTGGGATATCTGAACAGCCAATCTGAACTGCAAAAGGATGACCTTCTAGCACATTGTATCACCATGAAACAGCTGTAGCCATTTATAATTGATCAATCAGAGCTTAAGAGATAAAGTGTGACAGGCTATCATAGGTCAAGGATCAGTTTGGTCATCTGACAGCAAATGCTCCCTGGAATTTCATGCTTACAATATATACCTTAGCAGCTAGCTAAATTCTTGTCTAAGCATTTCAAACCAGATTCTAGTAGTCAGAATCAGCTCAGTTTGGATAATTGTGTGCAACAGTCTAACCTGTGCAGCGGTCCTCTGGGAGTGATGGTCTCTGGCAAGAAGTCCACCAGTGGAGCCCAACATCCTCCATTCAGAGGCATGGGCAGAGGATGGGGCTGATTGGTCTCGACAACAGTCATCAGCCAACCAGCATATGGGGGGAGAGGTTCACCTAAATGGTTACAAAACGTTATACTTCTGACATTTATCCCACCAACATAATGGCAAATCCCAATTTTTTTTTAGCTTGGTCAAAAAAATGGTCATGTGGAGTCAACTGGACATGTGTGACATGTACACAGAGAAAAGACTATAACATGCCACTCTCCAAAGGACACATGAAGTGCATTCTGTGTATGCACACAATTCAAATATGTTTTAAATACTTATCTCAATATGTTCATTATTCTTCTCATATCATAAAAGAGAGTTAAAAGTTCTGAGGCTTAGCGTGCACAAGATTATTTAAGAATGCTTTTCAATTCACTGTTACTCACATCGGGCCGCAGCACTAATTCGGACCAAGAGAGTATAACAGAACTGTTTTCGGGTCACTGGCAGCAGTGAAGTGGCTGCTTTTATTTCAGTGCCAGTTCTCACAGAAGGCTCTAAGAGCTCTCCAGGCTACTCTGCACCACTCATGCATTATCAATGACACCATCCGGACCACCATCTTCCCCTCCAACCCAGCCAGCGTATCCACACTCACCAGACCATAGCCACATTTTCCATAGGGTGATTTGTGCATTATGATACTCACTCTTCTCCTCATCATAGGATCCTCCTGAGCTGTTGCTGTAGCGAGACTCCAGGCGGTTGTGGGCTTGCATTACGTGGCTGAGCCTGGGGTCAGAAAAACAAGAGCTCATCTTGATGGCTGTGCTAATAACGAACGGAATTACGTTTTTCTGCGTCAAAATGTCATTGCCTACCTCTCCTCACTCTCCTTTGCGGCCTTAGTATCATCTGTGTCAGGAAAGCTCTCCTGGCCAGCAACAACAGTATTGCTGCTGGATGTGGTGCCTAGAAATGAGCCAGAAAAAGGAGTAAAATACTTCTCTTTTCTTTGTCCAGGTTAAGTCAACCGAGCATGCTCTTTTCCACCAACGCCCTGCTTCACATTCGTACCTGGGAGCTGCCCAGATCAAACACCATTTTCTACGGTTGGTCACTAAGCAGCTCCACTGGCGCAGTTCGGGGGTTAAAATGCCTTGCTCAAGGGCACCTGGATGGTAGCTGTTGAATTAAATCATTCTTGTCTTGTCTAACTGCTAGGCTACGCTCCGGTTGTCTCAGTCAGACACAGTGGGGTGCAACTGAAACAAATGTGTGGTGGAGAGGTGTACTGTACCTGAAGCGGCTGTGGAGGCCTTGCTGGTGGCAGTGAAGCGATAGAAGGGAGGGCTATCACAGTGCTGCACCACAGGGTTGACTGGATCCGTTTGTTGTAACTCGAATATCAACTCCTCCATGGTTTGGATGGTGTTGTTCCGACACAGGTAGATCACCACCTTCTTGATCTGAGCAAGCATATCATGGAATACCATTGATAAAATTGGCATAAGCAAAATCATCAGCTGGAGAATAGCTTCAAGAGTTCCTGAATAAAAGGTCTTAAACGTACATAGGGCAACAGGGTGGTGTCGCTGCTGACGCCACACAGGCTGATGAGAAACTGCAGTGTGGTTCTCAGATTGTTGCTCCACTTCTCATTGCTGACTAAGGCATTCCAGGCATTTTCCATCTCTGGTCCAGGTACATCATCCCCATACTGACAGGTGGGGCAAAAAAGAACATGGCAGATAGCATTCTGTTAGCTGTGTAATTCGTTTGACCTTAGACTACCTGCATCCTGCAACTGTATTCAATATGATGTGAAAATTCATTTGGTGTGCCAACATGACGTACCTTGGCAGTCATGAACATGAGGTTGTTGAGAACCATAGATGTAGCTTGCAGGGAGCCCCAGCCGGTGCCCTTCAGCTGGTGGGACGGCCCCGTGCTGTTTGTCCGACCGGCAGCCTCATAATCTGGGGTGCACGGGGTGAAGACTGGGAGCAGCAGGCCGCTATCCACCAGCTCGATGTTACTGAGCCAGGGCAGGAGGTAGGTTAGCATGATCTGCCTCCCATTAGGATGGGTGGTGGGGAACCTCTGGCTAACCTCTGGGACAGGCAGAGGGAAGGCAATAAGAACATCAGAATAACATCAGTGGGGACTGTGGTGTTTATACGCCACATGGAAATCAAATACATATACTCAGATTCACCATAATTGCCGGTTTAATCCTGATCCACATATGAATTCAACCTAAAATGGGGGAGTCCCTTAGAAACATTATATTTTGCTGTTGCTGTGGTTAGCGGAAGTCTCCATAGATACAGTAAGTGTCTGGGGAGTGGGAGTGGAAGGCTTCTTTGTAAGATGAGCAAACAGCACTTAGTGGGAAACCAAGGGAAGATGACAAGCCTGTGAAGAACTGTAGAACTGTAGACTAAAATACCATGACTAATTCTACTAGACACACACACACACACACACACACACATACACACAGTTACCTGAGAATAGAGGAAGTGTGAGTTCAGGGTACATCCTGGCCAGCTGGCTGGAGAGCTGAGGCAGGGAGACACTGTAAAGCGGTGGCAGCGGACCATGGGTGCCATAGAGGATGCTGCTTGGCTTCTGCTCTGCAATCCTCTTAGAGTACACAAACAGCTTAGCTTCAAGAATCTGTTGAAACAAATGGGAAAATGTGTCATTTACATTGTGTTACAGTAACAAAACAGAACTACACAGCGAAGGACAACTGTGCTCGTTTTTCTCACCTGCATTAGCTGCATTGAAATCTCATAGATTTCTCTGTTGGTGTCGGACGCCTTAAAGAGGACCAGATTCAGCAATGTCACTATATCACATGGGTAGTTTCTGCAAGTAAGGAAAGAGAAATAAACATCACTATGAATGTTTCAGTATTAAGGTCTAGGAGGGTAAAGGTCGGCTTATGCTGTGTGTTCCAGTTGCTGCTTAGGCGAATGTTTTTGAGACAAATCAAGAGAGGAAGCCTGATCTCAGATGAATACTGAGCTCTTTAAGAGGATTAGCTGAGGTGACGCGCTGAAGCCTAAGCTAATATGCCAGTGCTTTCCACACTTGGAGAAGAAATCTGGAAGATCTAGAGCATTTCTAACCTAATTAGTCAAATCATGAATTAGCTTAATCTCAAATAGGTGACGTGCAAACAAACAGCTGAGTGCACAATACAAACTCCACAGCTGACGTAACTAGATGAACAGGTGACGGAGAGGTTGTGAGGTTTTCTACCTGCTGCCACAGACAGTAGCTATGGCTTTGAAGCAGCCTGAGGCGAGCTGGTAGGAGCCGGTGTAGCAGCGATCCACAGCCCAGTTGAAAAGGTTGACCTGGTCAGCGTTGAGCTCCAGGAGCAGGATGACTACTTCACAGCCAAGCTGGTGGACCTGAGCCAGGAGGAGATACCAACAAAAACAGCAGTCTCTCCTGGGTTTCGCTCTCTTATAAGGATCCCCTGTATTCCTGATTTCACACTAAAGATTTTCTGAGGCTATATCCATTTTGAAAGATTATGGTATTCAGTGCAAAAAGTGACAGTGACAGATGCAATTCACCCCAAGGCCATATAATGTAAACATGAGGGCACAAGCTGAAAGTCAACTTTGCCCTGGAGAAAGAATGAGTAAAATAAACATACATATACAAGGACAGGTGCTTCATCTTGTATCACAGTAAACTGAAAGAAAAGAAATATTGCACTAATTTATTTTGAAACTAAAGCCATCCTTCACTGCTCGCCAGCACTCCAGCAAGATAATGGTGAGTAGTCCAGTCTTGGTTTTTATAAAGCAAGCCTCAGCAAACTATCAGAGGGGCTTTTGGGTCAGTTCTTTGTTTAAATGCACCACAGTGGTAAATTATTGGCCACATACCCGCTGATCCTGGCAGGCTAGTATATTATCCAGCCACTTATAGAGGTATCCATCTGGAGAAAGGCCAACATTATCAAACACAGGCCCGCAGCACAGCACAGCAGACATGGCCTGGAAGAACAAACAACATGGCACAAATCCCTCTCAGATAGACAGACACGTTGTTTATGACTTTATTCATGTAAAAAACACATCCTGTGGAAATAAACTGCAGTGACTCTGAATAGACACAGCCAAGATCTTTGTTTGAACTGGTTAGTCAACAATGCTGACATGTTACAGGTTTCAACTTCCAAGGCAAACTCATTCACAGCACCACTCTTCCCCTGCATGCTGCACTGAAGCTGCTCCACCTTCAAGAGGAATCAGCACCACGTTTAACCCCAGCTTGGTCATTCCAGACGAATTTGGACAAGCATGGGTGAAAACCATAGTTGTTGTCAAAGGCCATGAGCACAATGATCTTGAATAGCTGACTTGGATGGCAACCATGGTGCTTAAAGCTACATTAGGTGTATCCAGCTTTCTCTGGACGGAGCACTCACTTGCTACTGTTTAGGAGACAGTTTGTATTTCGCTCTAAGTTCTATTTGTCACTTCTTAAGTGACCATACCAGACACCAGAATTACTTTTAGGCAATAGAGCAAATCTACAGGGTCTCAATTAGGGGGGTGGGACGCTCTTGTCTGTTGCAGCTCCACTTGTGATTTAGGCTGATAAGATGGGCGTATTTTTTCATAACAATCTTGCCTAGTGTAGCTTTAATAGTTTCAAGAAATCTTGTTGTGTGTGTCAAGCCTTTGCGTCCAGTCAGCAGCATCAAATTGACAACTTTTCACTTCTTAAAGACCTCAACGTTTATGATATCAGATGGCTCAGGCTCGATTCCAGCTAGGCCTATATATTGCAATATAATTCGATTGTATGCCATGCTATGCTACAATTTTCATTTCTATATGTAGACAGTCTTGAGTTAGAAAATGGTCATGTGGAGTCAAAATTTGACTCAGAGGGATGAGTTCAAATTTTGCACAAAGCAAATATTACTACTTTATTCTGCAAAAGACAGAAGGAAATATAGGGATTTATGGTCAAATATATGGATTATTTCCCGGACATATGCTTTGTTTTTGGATTAAGTCAGACCAGCCATGCAAGTCCCATGCCAGGAAACATTAATCTCTCCTCCTAAGCATGGAGGGGGGAGCATTAAGAGTTTGTGGAGGTCAAAAGATTGCAGAGAGTCTGTTTACCTTGAGGGCACAATACTGATATCGAGTGATCTGGTGATTCCTGTCACTGTAGCGGTCCAGAGGGGTGAACATAATGCTGAAAGGGCCGGCCCACTGACTGAAGAGGATGAAGAGGTGATGCCGAAGACTCTGCTGTGGGAACAGGAAACGTCTGTGGTGCACTGGGGGAGGGAGACAAGCAAGCCTGTTATAGAGTCAGCAAAATATATTCAGGTATTGTAAATACTTAACAAACTACTAAAAGTGCATCTGAGAGTGCGATAAGAAGGTGCTGTTCCCCCTTGACAGATCATTTGCCATTCATCAGGGAATCCTGAAAGCCTGGCTCCTGAGTCATCACCTGCCCTTGCCTCTTCCGTCCTTAAGCTGCACTATTTTTGGAGCTACTCGCCTTGGGATATGTCCAAATCAAGATCAATATCAAGAGTCTTGTGCTCTATGTGCTGTAACCCTGGCCAAACTGAAGCCTGTTCCATAATTCACAATCCCCAAATGGCCGAAGAGACATCCATATGAAAGAAATACAAAGCATGTACAGCTTTTAAAATCTGCAGAGACTTTATACAGAAATAAATCTATCCGACATGCACAGCATCGTCAATGATTGGCTTTTCAAGATCACCCAGTTAAAGGAATCTATTCTGTTTACCTGGGACACACTGGATGAGGTTGGCCACCATGGCGCTGAAGTGAGCTCGGATGTCCTTGAGGATCTCAGCATCTTTGTCATTTTCGGCTTCCAGAACCATCCGGGTTAGATCCACATACTCCAGGAACAGAGCGCCCAGGGCCAGGGTGTCACGTTCCAGAGCTCCATTTGTACTGTGGGAAAAGACAGGGAACACGGAGAAACAGGGAAATGCCCAATGAAAGGAAAACACAACCAAACAGAACAGCATGCAACAGTAATGTTTTCAACTTCTTTTTCAACGTTTGTCAAAACTGTAATATTGCAATTAACCATTACGTGTTAAGTCATAATGTAACAAAAGGTCAAAACAATTTTGTCAAATTGTGTGATTCCTGTGTAGTCTGACACGACCAGCCCACATTGTGTCAGCTAGTGTGATACTGACCAGTGTGGGGCTGCAACGCGTCAACTAGTGCCATACTGACCTGTCACTGATGACACCTGCGTCAGCCAGCAGCTCAAAGATCCGCAGCAGCTGCAGTCTTAGGAGGTCTCGCCGCTCACGCCGCTTCTTGTTCTGTGAAAATCAAAAAAGAAAGATCCTTCATGACAGAAGTGCTGTCACATGCTAGCTCTCTGGTAGGGTTATACCCCCCTATCGGATTCAGTTAATAAAGAATTCACTGTACCAATTTTGCAGATATGTTGCACTATGTTGTAAATGCGATCTACCAACCTCGGGTCTTCTTTCTAATGCCTCTTTCATTAGGGGATGCAGCTCCTCCACAAGTTCCCTGTGCATAGACAGTGAAAATATGAACTAGGAATCATGAGATACAAACTGCTTCATCAGGCAGCTAGATTAAAGATTCAATAAAGGATAAATAATTATAGGGTAATTCTGCAGTAAAACTGATATCACTTTTCCAAGGAAAAGGTATTTGAGCGGATTTCCAGGAAGAAATCTGATGCAACTGTAAATGGCAGCAAGGCACCACTCAAATATAATCCCCTGTTCATCTCTCCTTTAAATCCAGACAAATACCGGTCAACATGGACTTTAATTACAGAGAAAGTAATGGATTGTGCAACAATTTCCATTTCATTGCTTTTGTCCCATTAAAAAAGACTAAACTGTAGTTACAAACAACAGCTAAAAATCACAAATACGATGCTGTGCTACTATCTAGATTCATCCAGTTATAACAACAATGTGTGAATCATATCTAAAAAATCTTCAGCAATCAAAATGCCTTAAAGAGAAAGATCTATGATATCACTGATATACCTGAACACAAGGGAATTGGTGCGACCGAAGCCCAGAACTAATGATTCTGTCAGCTCGATGCTCTCTGCCCTCATCAGTGGGACCAACTGCTTCAGGAGCCAAGCCACAGACGGGCTCCCAATCACCTGAAACATCAAACACCGGCATAAACACCACAAACTATGTAGGGTTATATGTAAATACGTTTCTATGCAGTTGCGAATATAATATGAGCTTCATATTCCATTCCTTTCAGATAGCTGCTGTGTAATTTGATGCTTTGAGCTTGAATGTCAACAAGCTCTGTATGAACACCTGATCCTGGAGAGACAAAGCACTGGGGGAATTAATAAGGCCGGAGGACAGGGAGGCAGCTACCTTGTTATCATAGCTGATGCCGCTGTCAGGCGTGGCAGCCATGATCTCAGGTGTCGATGCTCTCAGATGGCCAGGGCTCATGATACTGGGCTTGGCCACCCCGAAGCAAAGGATCAGATAGTTTCTCCACAGGGTCACGTAATTGTCCCCACTGCCAGAGGTGCTGGTCTTCTTCGCATACACTGGATTACTGGTGAATTAGAGCAAACAAAAGAAGTACAGCAAATAGTATTAGATCCTTATTTTTAGCTGCACTATAATTCACAGGGGATCTCTCAGGAGAAAAAATATTTTGATGTACAATGGGAAACTGGTGTCAGGTGGCGATACTTAGTGCGACTCAAATAGGAATGCTATGTAGGGATATAAAGAAAATGTAAAATAGAAGAGCTGCAGAAGTGTTTATGTGTCCCTCTTGGCCTTACTGCAGCGCTGGAGGGCTGAAGGACACTTACTTTGGGTCTACCAAGGGCATGAGTAGCTGCATCCGAGTGAAGGCGTAGGGCCAGGCGTAGCTGAGTGCAGTGGGGCAGTGCTTGGGCAGGTTGTCCTGCCGGAGGAGGCTGTAGACACACAGCACCCAGGGGTCCTTCACAGACTGGGCAAAGATCCACACATGTGATGGGCTCCTAATGTCGTAGTGACTGTTGACTAGCAGTGCGTTCCACTCCACTAGCCACTGGAGGTCCACGTGGTGGCCCGTTGGCATGGTGGCCTGGGGAGAACGTGAAGTCACACAGCAGGGACGAGGGTCAGGGGTCATGTCTGACTCAAACGTCAAATTAGAATAATTTCATCCCTCAGCGTATTCATTCTTATGGCCAAGAATATGTATTTAAATGTGAGAAAGTTAGCCGTGAAGGGAAACCACAGATCCGAAATAATCTTTCTTTTTGAAATGCAAATCTAATCGTGCAAAGAACCGTTCTGCATTAACCTGTTCTCAATAAATGTGTCTTCTCTGCGTCATGTTGGCAGCTTCATTATTACATAAACAAAGTCAAATGGCCGGCAGCTGTTCAGCTCCAGATGTTAATTCAGTTTTACATGTTAGATAACTAAGTCGAACGTCTGTTGCTGAGTCAATGCAGCAAGCACACATTTTACCACACGTCTAAACTGATCAATGATCAAAAGATCTTTTGCTAGCTAGTAGCTTGAATCTGTGGAGTTGACACAACTAATCAGCATCTCACGTCACTATCTGGAAGTCGAGCGAAATAAAATTATATAGCATGAATAAAATCCAAGAGAAATCCCAGAAAAACAGTAAAACATGCAAATAAAATGCACACACATCTTCATTGAGAAGAAAACTTACTGTGTCAGAAACTGCCACATTGAAAAAACTCTCCAGGATTACAGGGCTGAGCTGGTCCATAATCTCAATCATTGGTTTATCATCATCCTGCAGTGGACGAAATATAAAATCAGGTTAAACATTCTGTACTGCAGTGTAACTTCAATCACCAAATTCTCCTATTTATGTCTCCTATTTTCTTGTTGTTTTCTCTCACTTTTACCTCAGACTGTCCAATGGTCATAAAGAGACTGCGTATCTCCTTGAGTATGGCGATGGCGAGTCTGCGGGTGCTCAGCTGACAAGAGCAGAGCAGAACCAGCGCCAGTCCCTCTACAGCATGCAGCACAGTGGAGTGGGGACTTCGCTCTACAGGTATCCTGTGACTTGAACTCGTCTGCAGCAGCTGTAACATAAATACCACAATCAAATAATAGATGATTTATTGTATTTATTGCAGGGTCGGTCATCAGGTTATATGCTTAAAATTATACCTTGGTACTTTTAATTTTACTTGGCTATTTCTTGTCACAGGCACTTGAATACTAACAATGCGGAAGTTGTTTTTAAGACAGAAAAAGGAAAAATAGCATGCGCAAAAAAAGATTCAAAATAGCAAGGCATTCCTTTAAAAGATTTGGAAGTGAACAGTTCTGAGTGTATCAAATGTATGAGCTTTCCATAACAAAAATCTGCCACAGCGGAAACAGGCGTATTCATATTTCAGACTGGTGAAAGAGTGTACCTCGGCAGTGTGTATCTTAGCGGCGTCATGGCTCTTCCCTGGGACGGCCAGGGTGAGTTTCCACTGTGTGAGCAGCTGCAGCAGCAATTTGAGGGATGTATCCAGCATGCCCTGGTGGGTGTCTTGGACCTCACGCAACAGGAAGTTAGTGAAGCCGAACAGGACATCGTCGCGCCAGTCAGAGAAATCCACCAATAGACTTTGCAAGGAATTCTGGGCTATGAGTCGTAGCTCATCGTCCATGTGGATCGTCAAACTGGCAGATAGGACAAATAAAAACAAAACAGAGACGCTTAATAAATGCAAGCTTATCGGTATACAAACATAAACACACAGTATCATCAATGAAATGGGGAAATTGCTGTATAGGTTTCACGGTGAGAATTAGAGTAATCTCTTTCCTACCACCAGAGATTGAAATTTAAGTCGCCCATTTACCACCGGCAAGTAGATTTAATTTCAGATAAATTTAGCCTGAAGATTACTCGATAGGCGAGCAGGATTTTCACAGCGCAAAAATTATATCCGTCACAGCAGTGGTACAAATCTGATAACGACATGCAGATCCAAGCCCCACTGATGCACTTCTTTATTTTGTCCAACTAAAAGATGCCTGCTGCTTATTGAAATAGAATATAATTGGTAACAGTGACAATGTACATGCGTCTCACCTCATTCACATTCATTCTAAACAATTCTACTTTATGGCGCTGACAGACACACTCATGTTCGGAGAGGAGCGGGAAGGCCAAACTACACTTCAGACAGCTATCGGATCAATCACGCTATTAATGTAATGCATTAATGCATTATTAATGTTGGCTTATAATTGAAGAGAAGCAATAAGTAGCCATCATAATTAGTCAATGTTTCTTTCAGGGAATGAGGCATTACAAAATCTGTGCTCTTCATGCAACCTCAACACCCAGACAGAACGAGACTAAGGAGGAAGTGTGGAGACTTTAGGTCCCTAATCATAACAAATAACACTTAACTAAGACATCTAATAATCTCATCAGACCGTCATGTAGTGTGTTGCCGGGGCTTTATTTTGTGCGGAACGAGAAGTGTCGTTTTAAGAGGTTTTGAGAAATGTAAGGAACGGTCTACTTGGTGTTTCCTAAGATACTCACCGAGAGAGCAGGTCTATCAGCTCTGGCTTGGACATCCCATCAGGCAGGACGCGGGGGATGGCAGCAACACATGTCCTGAGCAAGTCGATCTTGGGCTTCCTTTCACCCCTGCAAGGGTCACATTTCAAGTTCAAATGCAAATGCTTGCCTTAAATCGTTTAATTACGCAGGTTTAAATCTGTTAAATTGTTCTGCAGAGCAGGCATTGTGATGAATCAGTATGTTGTGATACTGAGTAAACTCCCAGGATAGCATTGGAGCGCGTTCAACAGTGCTGTCCTTATGAGTCACTCAGACGTTTTGCCAACTTGAGCCGTGTTGGCAGTCGGGATGACAGAGACGAATCGTACACTTACGTGATCATGTCCTCAGGCTCCTTGTTCAACATCTGAACATTCGTAATCATCATGCAGCGCCCCACCTCCTTATCCAGGTGTCTGAGGATGTTGTCAATAGCCTTCCGGACTTGAAAATAATACTGCGACATACCTAGAGCAGATGACAGATGGAACAGGCATCGCTGTTATTCATCTACATATTTCCATCTAATACCAAATGTGATGCTAAAGTTGTCAATGTTGTGAGACTTTGCTACCTGCCTGACATTGTCAAGATTCCCGAATACAGTACATCTCGCTCACCAATGATTTTGGCCTCGTCATCCGTCAGAGTTTTGCTTAGGTAGGTCTTCTTCACTCGCAGCGTGTTCCCAGAGGGCAAAGTGCAACCAGTGTTAGGCATGGGAGGCTCGCCATCCTTCTGCTGCAGTTTATCAGCAATGACCAGGAATGCTCTCAGACCAATATTCATTCTCTGAACAGAGAAGAAACACTTCTATTACATTACTATACATTTACTGGTAGAGAGTTGAAGTGGAATGTGTTTGTAGATGGGACAGTTTTTTTGTTATCAATTTCCAATGCTTTTATAGCAGAAAGTGACAATGTCCGTTTTATCCTGAATGCATTATTAATCCCGCTGGCATTTTGACACTGAAACTGAAAACAACTTCAGCAGAGAAAATCAATTGTACCTGCAGTTGCTGCAGTTACAAGAGATAAAGTTACCTAGCAACAGTGGGATGTTTTAGGCAGTGTTTCTTTTAACTCATTTTGTTACAGAGCTAGATGCTGTGCATACGGTTATATGCCTAGTAGCTGACTTACTAGTAGTTCATATTTGACTTTAAGTGACAACTAACCCCTGAAGTATAATTAAAATTTGAAGTGGTTGTATTTCACATGAGAAATTAATTATAGATGGTTCTCTCATGTAATTTTTAACACACTATTATTAGAATATTACATTTGCTTTATTTATAACAGAGTGATCACTATTTCCTTTCTGTATTGTGATTGTGTTTGTTATCCTTTGAGAAAAGCTATCTTTATAAGATCTAGATGGTAATTATTATGTAAGTGATGTTTTGGAGGCAGTAGTTTATCTTATATGTATGAATGAAAATAACAATTTTCAATGACAAAATAACAGTTTTCACTTCTCAATAATATAATTATTTTACAGCAAAACCCAGTGTGACAGCTGATCAAGGCAGAATGTAAACAAATTCAGACACAGACTGCTTTATTTTCCCATGAAGGGGGGAACCTAGTTAGCCTCTGTGAATAAACAGCAAAGCTTTTTTTTTAACATTTGCTTATAAACACACAATATAAGTGAATGTAAAAAGTGTACCTCTGGATTAAGACTAAAGGCTTTTGCAGGTTTCCCAACACAAAGAAGGTCAAAGATAATCTCTTTCATGGCAAAATCAAGTCTTTCCTGTAATGAAAGAAGAGGAGAAAAAGATAAGTGTGTTTACTGTGATGGCATGGGTGTTATAACGCTATCATCTACTGGACGAGTCACTGTGAGAATACCACATACTGGTTTTGATCGAGAGTTGTTCTATGACAGTATGATGTTTGTTGACAGTATACCACATCTTCCTGTTTACCTGTGCAATAAACTGGATGATTTTGACAAAGATGTTGAGAGGCATGTCTCTTGGTACCACACTGCGTGATCCTTTGGGGAAAAGGGTTGTAACAATGGTGTTGAGGCGACTGTGGATAGGGAGAAAAAATAGACAAAACATAGAGTATAAAAATACAACACTCATTCAACACCCATTTAAAGAGTTGAGGTTGTGTATATAAACTGAAATGACAGAATACTGCATGAATTTGGCCTGTTTATTTGTTTGGCAACCCTAATGTTGTTCCATTTCTTGAAAAGAGGTTTATTTTAAGACCAGACCTAATTAACATGTGTAAAAAGTCTGGCTTGACCTGTTTGTGATTCCTCATGTGGGCTCAAGGCTCGTGTTCATGTCTGTGAGCTGCTCGTAAACCTCTAGGCCACCAGCACAGTTAATCTGGTGTGGCCCGACCCCAGGCCTGAACCCCTGTGCATTTACATATAGAGCAGAGCATTCCCCTTTTCCAAATCCAATATAACACAAATAGAGGCAATGAGGAGGGAGCATTTGGTGTAAAACTGCTAATTGAAATACAAATGTTTTGATCTCCCATTAAATCAAGAAAAATCGTTTGATGAGATGACTTGGTGAAACGTCCTGTGGGTCTTGACACAGTTCTTGTCAATGGTTTTTACTTCAAATCAGTAGAGAAACTATCAGGAAAACTGTCATAGGGCAGATAACTAAGTTATGTAAGGAGTGAACATATTTACCCCTGTGTTGCAGTGTTGCTCTCACACTTGATTCTGATCATGTAGACCCATAACAGACGATATAGGGACTCCAGTGCAACACGGGCCATTTTAGGGTCTTTACTCTGTAATGAATTCCATTCATAAAATCAATGATAAAGGCACAAAATACATTTTGCAACAAACGCAACGCTTAAACCCAAAAAATTACAAATTACAGTTTATAGCATGATATAACATAATTACACGATTATAGAGATTATTATCATAATAACATTATGCTAATATATTTAATGCTGGCAAGGATAGTGAGGATAATTACTGCCTGAAGCAGTCAGCGTATTCTTGTCATGCCATGCAGACAATAAAATACCATAATGACGAAGCTTAGCGTGCCGCTAGTGATTCTGTTTGACAAGTGTCATGTTGACGAATATTAAGTCCGACAGGGAAACACACTCTACCTTTATGCATCGAGATACTTCTCCATCCCCAACCAAGACCACTGTAATATGATTTCTGGGTTACATTACCTTGAGATTCGAGAGGCAGTTGTTGAGGAAAATATGCCATCTGTTGAGGAAGAACTGTTTCTGGCTGACGCACAGCAGGCATGTCACCAACGGGTAAAAAGCCTGCGTAGAGTGAATATTTAGACATCTGTTATCATATCTTACATTTTTATAATAGTTCCATACAGAAAATACAAAATTGAACTATTGCAGTGTATACATATATTTGAGGTTGTCTTTTGAATGGATAATTTGGGGTTTTTTATGCATGAACTCTGAATTATATCTGCATAAGTGCAATATAAGCTGTAAAACCAGGTTTCTTTTTAAGGCATAATGAGGTTCTCTTCATTTTTCATGTTTTCCCTGACAGTGCATCTCTCATAAAATGTGGTTTGCAGCCACAATCACAGCCTCAGGGGAACGCCGGCCTTCTGTAAGAGCAAGCTGTCGTTCCATAAGGGTTGTTGTCTTTCCAGCTCACTGTGAACTGGTATGGCATGTAATGAAGATACTGTAGGGGCAATGGACATCACATACACTTAATGTATACTGCGCAGCTATCGTGCTCTTTCTCTGCTTTGAAACGGCTGCCTGCCTTCCCTTGTGAATTGTTTCTCGTGTGGACACCGACGTTGAAAGGGAACATTACACAGGAGTGACCTTGAAATGCTTGAGGATTCACAGAGACCGCAGGCATTCAAGCAATCTAAGCCTGCAGCAGAGGCTGTCAGAGTGACTGTGTACAAAAACAAACAGGCCGGACAATCTGTGTCATTTTTGCTGCTGGGTGACTAACCAGTGAGTGCTTCTTTCTGGAGGACAAGTCCAGGGTTGTGTCGTACAAGCTCTCCACAAAGTTCCTCAGACAGGGTACGTTCACCTCATTCTTCACAGCCTAGGATAACATCACACACAGTCACATGACAGGACGCCAGCCTTTTCCCATCAAAACAAAAATATGATGTAATGCATGCCACATTTGTCTGTATTGCAGGAAAACTTACTGCTGCAACAGGAACTAAAATTTCGACAAAGACGCCAGCCAAGGCGTGCTTAATGTCCTTGTCCTTGACTTCCAGGAAATATTGGGCACACTCCTGCAAAAAAACAGGGTAGCTTAACACACAATAACAACTTATATTCACACGTTCAATCTATACATGAAGAGTGTTAGGGAAAGATTAAACAAATACCGGCCAATGATTCAAAACCGAATGTCATACACAAACTTTCTGCCAAAGCTTAATGAGAACTACAGTCAAGGTCAAAGGGCACAGATTCCTGACATTAATTTTTATTTTTTTGTTTGATTTTTTAACAAATTTCTCCAATATGATTTGGGTCCACCTTTAAAACAGACAGTACAAAAGAAAGCCAACAAATAAGTGAAGAAAAGAGTCATGTGAGTCTATAATATATAAATATCAGTACTGTCATGTCTACAGTCACACAACGTGGGTGGCAGATATACAGTATAGTAAGAGAAGTTAGGAAAGTATCAATTTCTTTTGTACAATGAAATCGATCGATCATTTGGAGCACATCCCAAGGGTTGAAATATCATTCAGCTATTGAAGCCCGTTGTACCTGCATGAACTGAAAAGAGGCTTCAAAATCCTCGACTGGATACATCTTAATTCGGAAGAACTTGACCCCCATGATGAGACTAATGGTACTCTGCACTATATAGGGACTCTGCTCTTTCTGCCGCAGCTCCTTTAGCTCAGTCATGAACTTCTTCTTCACAGCAGGAAACCTGAGGGGGGGGGGGAGGAAAAAATCACTAAATTAGATGCTATATAAAGACGCAGCCCAGTGAGACAAATCCCAAAACAGCACTTCCGCAGTGCCTCCACTCATCCATTCTGAATCTAAAATGGAGACGTCACAAGGTTGGGATGCAGGGAGGGCAAAGTGACAACACGCCTCCCAAGAATATCATCCTTATCTTGCCCTCTGTATGCAGACTGCAAGTCTGTGCCCAAAGATAAACTCCTCGTCTAGCACCTGATCCCTTGCCCAAATTGAACCAGAGATGGGATTCTTCTGTTGGTCTAAATTTAGAAGGTAATTCATCATGGGAGCTCATTTGAGCACCCCTTAACCTCTTCCCTGGTGGCTAGTACTGCGCTTGTAAGAAATTGAATACAGCTGTTCCTGCAATGCGTTGCGCTTGGTCTTATGAGGAGCAATTGTAATCCATGTCCACAGATACAAACCGCAGCTGAGAAATCACATTTGCTACACTTCGTTAAAATAGCATCAGTTTCTCTGAAGACATTCCAAATATCATTATGAATTTTATCAGAATCATTTCAAAGCACAGTTAGTTTATGGTGAAACTCTTGACCTCTGAATCTAAGCAATGTCCCAAGATCTCAGTGAAGCATCTCCTGCAGGAAATTAAGCAGAGAGCACTTTGGAGAGGAGGTATGCAGACTGCTCACCGACCATATCTCTATTTTAAGGGTTTGTTCCTTGCTGCAATGATCTGAAAACTTCTAATAAACAGACATCAATTTCCAGTCCTAGTTTGGTGTGAAGGGTCCAAACGTGTGTCCCTACAGTGTGTTCCAGTCTCTTGAGCCAGGGAATGTTTTACAGAAAGGCATGAGGAATGGTAACCACACCATCATCATGTGGCATGACACCAAACCACAACAAACCGGTGAATAAAAACATAATCGCTAATGAAAATGGATGGAGAGGAGAACGATGTTCGCAATGGCAGAGTCATAAATCTGGTAAATAACAATACTGTTCAATGATATAACTTTTGATTGTGTTCAACTGTGAATCTAATGTGGTTCTTTCTTCATTAACGGTCATTTACATAATTATTATGCATTGGTACAGTATTTTTGTTAAAACTTGGTAACTTACTTGGACTGGGCTAATACTCCTATGACTTCTGCATAGAGGTCTGCTACAGTGTGCATGTTGCCAGTGTTAGGACCATGGTATCTGTGGGAAACACAGCATAAGTGAAAGAAAACAACTAAAAAAAGGAAGAAGGAAATGTCTTGCAAAAAGGCCAAAGCTTACTTACCCCTCTTTGTATCTAAAGTGCTTAAAAGCTAAGTTAATAACTTCATTGACCAAACTGTCAAGGACTGGGTGGAGCGGCATCTAGTTAGAAGAAAAACAACGTCATGAGAATGAATGCTTCATGTATATTCAAATACCGGCCAATGATGAGTTTATGTTTCAGCAGCACTTAAACAGAACAGCTCTGCGTCAGTGAGTTGTATGTAATGATAAAACAGGTAACACTGATATATTTCTACAGTTCACATAACTAGTCGAACGTTAGTTGATAAGCTTGCCATCACTCCTTTGTCGAACAGAGGGGTTAAGTAAGCACTGAGCGCAATCTAGTCACCTGTTTCAAAACCTCTATGAGTACAAGAGAGAAGATGAAGTCAATAGCCAAATCCCTCCTTTCAAGTAGATAATCTCTCTGCTGCTCATCACTGTTAGAGAGAGAGAAAACAAGAGCAACAGGTTTGCTACAATCACACATTGTTTTCATTGGACTATCTGTGATATAATGTGGCATACGGTAAATTAACTGAATGAATCTCACTTTTTGGACTTGGTGTTGGCTCTTGGTCGGTATTCGTGCAGCTCTTCCTCTAGTCCAGTCTGTCTCTTGTACCAATCAAACAAAGTGCGCAGGATGGAGGGGAGGCAGTACTCCGCCAACGAACTCATGGCGCTTATCAACTGAAAGAACAAGACATACATGTTCATGTTTGGCAATTAACATACCAAAATAACAGATGACTATCAGGGTTTCCTTTGTTGATTTGTTACAGCACTGTTAAAGAATCTGTAACAGCACTTGTGAAGGATTCATTTGCATTAGCGTTCACATTTCTTACGCTGTATAATAAATCTACTAAGGCAAGATGAGGGCACTTTTTTTTTTTAGAAGAGTCCACGGCTACAAGAGGGAGAGAAATAGAGGGAGAGGGGAGAGACTGTCCTCTCTGGGACTGTGCGGAGAGACAAGGTGCCCATGGGGTGGCCTCTGTCTGTCTTGGGGAGGGAGAGGGAAGGAAGGAAAGGCGGGACGGGACAGGCACACAGGAAGGGAGGAGAGTCTGGTCAGACCAGGGAACACAGCGAGCCCTTCATTCAGCACAGGGCTAGAGAAGAATCCTGGCTCTGTGTGGCTGCTGAATGGCCTCAAGCAGCAGCACAAACACACCCCTGTGGCAGTGAAAGGGCCTTCTCTGCAGAGCCACAGACCTGCGGGACACACCTAGTGCAGATCCAGCGCCAGCTCTCTAGGTAAACACTCCTGCCCTTGACTGGCTCTGAAAGACCTTTATGGGATGTGAGCAGGGCTTTCACCCATCAGCCCTTTCATGTAACGTTACAGTGCGTCATACTAGAGCAGTATTTAAGATGTGAAGATGAACGTGTATGAAGGAGCAGTGAAACAGTTCAGAGGTACAATGTTAATGTCACATTTTTTAATATAATCATATCTCTGCAGACAGGCCTGTATCACTTGCAGGTTATAAAATAAAACATATGTAGAGATATGTGAAAAAAAGGCATCTTAATCCTTCATCAAATGTCATCTCGTGTATTTATCTAATAGTGAATCAAACAAATACAGTAAGTGTAGTAAATCAGCTCAATATATCACTTTTTTGCTGTTAATCCCGTCCATTGCATTTCACAGTACTTACTTGGTCAAACTGAGGATCTTCACCCCTCTGCAGTGACTTTGTTAATGGCTTTTCCTGAAAACACAGAAAAGGGGGGGATATTACAAATTGTGCAGATATACTTATTCATACAAATCTGAACTGGCAAAGTTCTCAGAAGTTTGGCGCATAACTCTATCTGCCCTGTCTGAAGAGTGTGGAGTATTTCTGAAAAGTGACTTATATTATAGCTCAGCAGTAATGAGAGAGCCATCACTCAGTCTGTGTCAGATATTAGAGATGGGACATTAATGACGGTTCCCATTATTACAGTCTTCTATCATCTGGGATAATGCGCTTCATTAGGGATTTGGGCTCAACACGCTCTTCTCCTGCAGTAAGGAACGTTCTCCGGATGGTTTCTTGGCTCCTGTACCCTTCATAGTGGCACATCCTATTTACAAGTAAATGAAGGTTGATTGTGGAAGATCGTAAGAGCTCTTATTCAGGATGGGGAGTATAATGAAAATGCTGTGCTGCCTAATACACACTGTACTTTCCTGAGCTTGTAAGAGGTCAAGTTCAAAACGAATCTGGTCAAACTTGAAACCTGGTTAACCACACCTTTGTAATAACTGAATAAAAAGTTCTTAAAAGAAAAGCACATGCTTAAATGCATGATTCATGTCTTATGTCAGCTTTCTTAAATGTTTAGAAATTATTTCATTCTGGTGTGTTTGGATATTTAGTGTTTTCAGATCATTCTAATCGGTCACATGAAGCAGCCCTCTGCTTGGTGTGACTCCATAGAAGTGCATGAGAGGCGCTTGGAAAGTTGGGTAATATACAGTAAACATGTAACTTTTATTGAGAGAAATGACAATTGCCAGAGCTCTTTTGTTTTCAAAATGTTTTCTAATAAATTTACACACATTCTGTCACTACTGCAGGTCTATGTCACAAATGATCTGAGTCTCAGATAAGCAGTACTACAACGTACTGTATGAAAGCGAATGAAAGCGAACATAGGACATGGTCACGAATGTGCCAGGTAGCTTTCATGAAACTGATATGGGTTTTTGAAGGACAATACCAATACTGACATTTTTAGACTGAATTTTCCGATAGCCAATATTTTGTGCTGATATTCATTATTGGTAAATATGACCATTTTCATGGCAAAACATTATTTAAATGATTCAGTGTTTGCTCCAGAATTTGATTCATAGCAGGGTGGAAAAGCCTCTAAAACAGCATTCAGACCATCATATGACTCTAAAACTCTCCACTGAAACCCATAGGAATGAAATTATTTTAGGGCTAGCAGCTCCTTAAGGCAGGATGACCCACTGCACCTATTCAATGGTAGGGGAACTCTTGGATACATCACTAACTTTAAATGAAGAATTCATTCACAAAAAAACACTGCTGAACAATTAAATGAATTAATAAAATGTGCAAAGAAAATAACATTTCATAGCAGGTTTTACAGACTTATAATGTAGCTGTGGTCAGGAAGGAACCTCCATCATATCAGCAGTGACTAGACGATATCCAATATTTAATAAAAGGCAAATATTGAACCAATATATCGGCAAACCAATATATCGGTCTAACTCTAGTTGACACCAACAATGCTATTAAGAATGTAAAATTAACAATGGTAAATGATCAAGCTGAGAACCTTGTACAAATTGTAAAATAAACAATAGCGAGACTTTAGGAGTGTGCTTATAATGTCTGCTTGCATCCAGGTGTGCTCATATAATATAACCGGAATGGAAAACATTTACTGGAACAGTTCAATCTGTTTGCTGCCAACACCAAATTCCTGAACCGATAGAGCAAGTTGTGTACACATCGTTACCCGCATGGACACCTTGCACAGCTTGATTACATACTGGCAAGAAAGAAGTGGCAAAACAGCATCAACAACTGCAGAGCATACAACTCTTTCCACAGTGTTGGCTCTGATCACAAAATCGTGTCCTGCAAAGGGCTCGACAATAAGGATGGCCCGATGGCCCGGGGCCACTACGGGAGAGGTACGGGCCAGTTGATTGATCAGTCACTTGCCCAATCGGGCCAGTAGATTTAAATTTTGTAATTTTTTATAAGCTGTCTGCGCACCGCATTGGCCCGTCTACCCCACCTGTGTATTCTCGGCGATCCCATTGGATACTATGCATCATGTCAGCGTCGACATTACTGAACTCGAAATGGCAGACTATGAGGCGAAACGAAAGCGAAACTTTTTACCCTCATGAAAACGTTTTGTTTCCAAAGGTGGAAAACAACGAGAACGGCATGTACTGTTCTGTATGTAGGACATTTCCTACAAAAGCCGACCGGTCCGTTTACTTTTTCAAAGGAACAAATAATTATAGAAAACAAGCCCTCGACGTGCACGCCGGCAGCCGGCAGCACTTGGCTTGTATACTAGCTAAAAGAATGGCTAGCAGCCCAGAAACCGGACCACTCAATGTGATCGCCAAACGGATGTCACAAGAAACGGTCCAGCGGATGGAGAAGCTGTTTAATACAGCGTA